>JANPXK010001086.1:0-185000 GCA_024704745.1 Rosa lucieae
ACACAGTTTTGTTGCTTGCTGTTGTATTGGATCCAAGATACAAATTATTGTATCTTGAATACTTTTTTCCAAAATTGCATCCGGACAGCAGCATGGTGCAATTTATGGTAGATGAAGTGAAGAGGTCCCTCATGCAGCTATACAACGAGTATCACCAATCTGATCCTGTGGCTGCACAAGCCTCAAATGATCTAGCACAGCCTCGTGTTGATGATAGTGCTTTTGCACAAGGAGATGATGACTCACATGCTGCATCACTAAATAAGTTTATGAAGCTTAGGAAGGAGAAACATGTGGTGGAGATCAGGAATGAAGTTGACAAGTATTTGCTTGAAGCTGCGGAGGACCCTGCGAACAAAAACTTTCAGCTTTTAGATTGGTGGAAGGAGAGTGCTGTTAGGTATCCAATTCTGTCCAAGATTGCAAGGGATGTCTTTGCTGTTCCAGCTTCGACAGTGGCTTCAGAGTCTGCATTCAGCCTAGGGAAAAGGGTTGTGGATCCATTTCGAGCATCATTAACTCCAAACATGGTTGAGGGCTGGTTTGCCTCAACGATTGGTTAAGGGGTGGAACTTTTAATGAATACAAGGAGCCTACTAGGTCGGAGCTGGAGCTTTATGGTGAACTTGAAAAGCTTGAATCAGGTAAATTTGTTATAAAATCCATTTGTTATTTTCTATGTTGTTGAATTTCAAGTGTCAAACTAATAGAAATTTGACAATTTGTTGCTGTTTTGATTGGTAGGGAGTGTCATAACTCAGGTGGACGTTTCTGCACAAGAATGAATGATGCTTTAAAGTAGAGAGATGCATGTTATGCTGCTGTTTTGGTGTTGGCTGCAGATTTGCATATAAAAAGTTTTTATGTTTTCATGAACTGTTTTTAAGTTTGAAACTCCTTTGTGAGTTAAATTTGGGTCTGTAATAACTAATGGACTAGCTATCTATTTCTGGACTTGTGGTTAACTGGTTTAAATTTGGGTCTGTAATAACTAATGGACTAGCTATCTATTTCTGGACTTGTGGTTAACTGGTTGTTATGAACTAGGCTCTATGGTTTATGACTTTTAAGTTTGTAAGATTTTCCTAACTTTTTTCCTTTTCGGACTTTATGAAACTGTGTATTGAACTGCATTTTTTCCTCTTTATGCTTGTTGTATTGAGCATTTCATGGGCAGGTTGTGTTTTGCATGTTTATGCTTGCTGCAAATTATTTGGGCCAATTGGGCCCTAAATATTATGTTTGTTTTAACTTAATATTTGTGTGTTAATAATGGATTTGTAATTGGGCCCTGAATACTGATAAATAAATAAAAGCCCATTTAGAACCGAACCCGAACCGGGCCGCACCGAAAATTCGGGTCTCCGAATATTTCGGCCCAGCCCATTTAGAAACAGTTGTCGGTCCAAATTTAGGCCCAACCGAGGAGTCCGGGTCGAAGTCGGGTTCGGCCCAAAACCGAGCCGGGCCGACCCGAGCCCAGCCCTAGTTGTCGGTGGCGCTACGGCCCCTACCGGTGTATCATTATCTTCAACTAGCTCCGGTCCAGAACAGGGAGGCCAACATGAGTAACTAGTCCACATGTGCGCAGCGACGAAGATCTTGTCATACCTGAACTGCACTACAATGGACTTCGTCTTCGACCCAGAAACGACGGCGGAATAACAGAGGTTTCACTACTCGATCTCAACTGGATGCGCATGCATAGTCCGATTCCTGAACGGGACGATCGATTTCCTTGAAGTCGCGAGCATGCTTCCAATGAGGGCATGATGCGCTGATCGGAATGCAGTGGTATTCCTTGCAGCGTCATCCAGTATGATGACTTCTTGAGGGGCACCTCCACCGCCGGGTGACACCGTCGTGGGTGCAAGGGTATCGAGCTCAGTTATAGCCCCATGGTCCTCCTTTCAAACACGTCAACATCGTTTGGGTCTTGTGAATGAGAACAAAACTCTATCATCTTCTCCAACTTCCTCCACCCTGAGATTACCATTAATCCTCCATGCAGCCGGAACATCCCAGGAATGATCTGCGCGAGTATTCCCTCGCTGTCAGTAATTTGCCAATCATGAAAGCCTCGGGTTGTCTCAAACCTTTGGACTGGCCAGATCCACCGAGTTTTCCCATCAGGAGGGCTAGGGAGGAGCGCTAGGCGGGCTGCCATTGCGTCGATCATTGCCATTGACGTGACAAAGAGAGACAAAACTACGCAGTCGACAAAGAAACCCTAACCCTAGGTTAGAGAGCAGCTGCAGCTTTTGGATACTTCAACTCCTTCAGGTGACCTGCATTATTATTTTTGAACAATTGGCTTTCTTAGTGTTGTTTGAAGGGAATTGTATTACAATTATAAGAACTGTTGTTGTTGTTGTTGTTTTATTTTTATATTTTTAAATTCTTAATTTGCTATTGAGAAAAGAAAAAAAAAACTCCAAATTAATTTTGTCAGAACCAAATTATCTATCTAAATATAAAAAAAGTTAAAAAAATAATTTCATAAATAAAAAAAGAAAAATTCCACCATAACAAGTAACTGTGGATGTCAACTGATTAATTAGATCAATGTGATCCCTGATTTGAAGGACTTAATTATCTTTATCTTGGAGAATAAATTTAACCACATTTATAGTTTCTACTGGTTATTTGTTAAAGGTCAGATTCAGTTGACTCTGAACATGACACGAGTGAACTAATAAAGAAAAAACCTTGAATTAATACACAATATACGATCGAAAATGGAAACTTCTAGGACTTATTGAGGCAGGTCATCATTACGCAAAATGGGTTATATATTTAGTTTCAGAATGAGAAACACAAGTGGCCGGGTATATAGCTTGTAATTAACTACGTGCTAAACAAAATGGGTTATGTATTTAGTTTCAGAATGTGACACCTAATTAATATGCCTAAATTAAGATAAAAAGAGACTTTGAAATTTGTTCTAATTGACTACAGGGGGAAAATTTCGTTTCTTTAGTTCTAGAATTAAACACTATTTTGGTTGTTTGCTTTACCTAATTCAGTTCAAAAATTTGAACTCTCCGCCTTCCAAATAAAAACCTACCTTTTCATGCAAACATCATATCTCTGATTGCAGATTGCAGATTCCAAATCCTTCAATCTCTCCCAAAATCAAGTATCTGTGCAATGCTGAAATCTCTCCCAAACCCTCTTTGCATTTTGGTTCCATTACTTGATCAATTGTAGTATTGAACATATAGTTTCTTCTCCATGCCAATATTATTGTACAGCTTATCTTTTCCCAAATTCACAATGGAAGATGAAGCATCAACCATGATTAATTCAAGTGCCCTTAAAAATAATAACAGCGTTGCTGTGCCGGGAGAAACGTCGGGTTCAAACGACACCAATTTTGAACTTCGCCCAACTAAGCGTTTGAGGCATGACAATGATGTCTCACTTGCAAAATTCAAAGGAGTGGTGCCACAACAAAATGGTCATTGGGGTGCACAGATATACGCAAACCACCAAAGAATTTGGCTTGGCACGTTCAAATCAGAGAACGAAGCGGCCATGGCTTACGATAGTGCTGCAATCAAGCTTCGAAAAGGTAACGAGTCCCATAGAAATTTCCCGTGGACCAACCTGACCATTCAAGAGCCTGATTTCCAAAACCATCTCACCACAGAAGAAGTAATTAAAATGATTAGGGACGGTTCCTATCCATCCAAATTTGGTGCCTTCGTTAGGTCACAAACACAGTCTCAGAGTGAGGAAGTTGGAAAGGGTCTCCCAGCCAAATTACGGTACATGGGAATGGCAAGTACTGTGTAGGCAACTATTTCAAAAGGAATTGACACCAAGCGATGTGGGTAAGCTTAATAGGCTTGTGATACCGAAGAAATATGCTGTTAAGTATTTTCCTTGTATTTGTGAGACTGTGGAAGAAAATGGGGTTGACGATGTTGAGCTAGTTTTCTATGACAAGGTCATGAGGGCATGGAAATTTAGGTATTGCTATTGGAAGAGTAGTCAAAGTTTTGTCTTCACAAGGGGTTGGAATCGGTTTGTGAAGGAAAACAGCTTAAAGGCAAATGATGTGATCACATTCTATACATGTGAGAGTGCTGAGTTAATAAGAGATGAAAGTGGAGAAGTTACTACTACATTTTCCTTAATTGATGTAATGCATAGTGAGGCAGAAAACAACAAATGTTTAGTGAGAAGGAGGGGAAACTGGAACTAAATCTGAGCGGAAATAGCAGCTACAAATTGCAAGAAGTTGAATGTAAACATGGTGAAGAAAATAAGGCATCCATGGTGGAGGAAAAAGGAGTTAGGCTCTTTGGTGTGAATATTAATTAAGTGGCTAGAAGATCAGATCTTACTAGGAGTTGTTCTTTTTTTTTTTCCTCTAGATTTCTTCAATCCTTTCTTGAATTACGTTTTCATTTTAGTTTATCAATTGCTAATGCAACAGTTTGGAGTGTAACTTGCAGATGGAGTAAATTTGCATCGGGTAGAATTCATTGTTGCTCTGCTTTTGTGTTCTTTCATGAGCCAACTCTTATATCACTCTCCAACTTACCAGCAAGCATCATATACGTACATATATACACACGTACACACATACATAAATTCGTCTATTTCTTATCCTTTTCTTTATTATTGTTTTGACAGAGATAGACAATTCGAATCTGAAACATCTGTCAGCATTTTATCAGAGAAGAATGTTTTATCCATTAGTCTAATATATCATTCATTTCTTTTTGTCAATAACGAACATGGGCTTACATCCATGCATGATATGGCTATTAGCTAGTACTTTGAATATGTATGATTATTGGATATGCATATGCAGAAATGCTTATGAAAGATTAGCATATAAGAGGAACCTGATTTCAGATCGAGCTAGAGGATTGTAGAAATTTGATAAGGATAGGTCCATATATATTACACTGTGTGCGAATGACTTATCAAACCAAACACACTAATTCATGATCGAGAAGTGTCTTATTCAATTTATCTTTTGATCTGGACAGAAGTTGTCTACCACTAATACTTGACTCCATTGATCCATACAATGCACTACTAATGGTAGTCCCGATCCTCCACCTTCTTCTGTTTCTCTCTTTTCCATCATTCAAGGCTTTTGATTTTCTTTTTCTGGTAATTATTTGTTTGTCCAAAGTCCATATATATATATCTCATTTATTTTAAAAATCTTGTTTTCCATATTCCGCAAAAAAGTCTACCTAGCTTATATATACATCACTATCTGCCTCTCAAACAATAGGGGTAGTATTGAAGGCTGGAGACTAGAAAAGAAGAATATTGCACATATCACTGAAAGTATTGGACAGACCAAAATTTACCAACACCCTTTACTATTCATTACGTTTGTAGGCATAGAAGAATTATTTCAGTTTTGGCAATATTTCATGGAATATGTATATAGAGAAAATTTTATTTTACCTCCTTAACTTTTACATCCTAAATCATTTTGTGCCCCTCCATTTTTATTTCATTCATCACGGCTGCCCCTATATTTACCAATTTATTCAATCTTGTCCAATCCTTAAACTTTTCTGCCCACTATATATTTTGAAATTCTCTTCACATTACATATAATTTTGCATGCAATATTAGTGAATCATCATCATATAAGGGAGCCCACTAGATCCATATTTTCAATTTACAAAAATATTTGCTGGAAAAAAATAATTATTGCACAAGATGCACAAGGATACATATGCTGAAATTAGAAGTATATATAGAGACAACTGATTTAAGGTATAAAGATCAGAAATGTAAAATGAAAGGGTTTTTATCACCACTAAGGTCAAAACTTTTTTGCACCCGACATAATGATACCAAACTTTCAAAAGTGATCAAAGAAGTACCTAGACTCATAAAAATTGATCAACTCCATACATCCGTCCATTTTCCATCACATATCCTTTAAAGCTAAGAGTACATACAACCTTTCACTTAATTTTTAGATGAAAATTAAAATATTATCCTCTAATTTTTTCTCTTTCTCCTTTTTCTGTTCTCATTTTTCCTCGTTCTTCTGCAATCTATGAATTTTCTGTAATTGGAATTTAAATTTTTTACAGAATTGGAATCCGAAATTGAATATAGAGAGGCATAGATACAAAATCAAGCCCAGAAATTGAAGTGATTTGTGGTAAGAGGGGCCATCAACCATCTATAACCCAATCTTCTTATTCTATAGAATTAAAATCTTCCATTCAATTTCAATTCCACCATCAATATTAGAAACAAATAAAGTTGGGATGTTTCCCACCTTCTAAAGAAACAATGAAAAATGGGGAGGGAGAGGGGGGTAGAGATAGAAGAAGAATCAACCGAGTAAAATAAAAAAGAATTAAAAAATTGTTTTTGTGTAAAATATTATTATAACCCCACAAAACACCGCACCACATGTAATTAATTTTAACAGAGAAGTTACAAAAAATAAGCCGAGGTATCAAGTTGATTTGTTTTTAAAATTTTAGCTATTATTTTGATCACTTTTTAAAGTTAGGTATCAAGTTAACTTATTTTTTTTTAATTTAGTTACATTTTGATCACTTTTAAAAATTGGGTATCATTTTGTCTGGTGCAAGAAAGTTTTTGACCATAGTGGTGATACACACCCAAATGAAATTAACACATACATACATCTATAGCATGCCATCATTGTCATGTCCTACTAAACCAGTGAAATGTATCTTGTGCAGGCAAATAGGCTGAGTGAACTTCGTAATCATACAAAATGTGAATGCCTTTAGCCTCAAGAACTTCAAGGGTGGACTAACAAACAGTTCATCATGTGACAAATCCAAATTAAAGATTACGAAGGAAACAAATGTGGGTGACACTGTGTTAAAATTATGCATGCATAGACGCTTTAGCTCTGGATATGACACTACTTACTGGGTTTTCCATTTAGGCAACATATTTCTTGCTGTTCATAAGGGAAAAAGAAACATATTTTTCTTGTGGGTTTTTTTGCTTTTGCTTATTACTCATTACGTACATGGCTTTATTTCTAATTGCAAAAAGACTTCAGTTCCGTAATTAGATGGCAAAGACTTTGGTTCGGCAATTAGATGGAAATGGATTTCATTTAAAATGCCTGTACGTTTCTTTAGTAGAAACCTCAATAACATGCTTGTAGGTTGTGATCAGTACGTACTTCTTAAATCACATAATTTGCACACACAACAAGAGAACGATTAAAGAACTATATATTCCCAAAATGTCAAGGAGGAGGAGAGTCAAAAACCAATAAAAGTCTAAGCCAAAACATGGCTAAAATATGATTATTGTAAACCCTAAACAAAAAGACTGACTGCATGCAAAAGTAAGCACCATTATTACCAAATCAAGCACCATAACTAAGGTCTAAACACTTCTGAGCACCTCATCATCCTGACTTTCTTGACTAACCTCTTCATTCTCAGGGCCTTCAAGGTTAATGCACTTGTACCTCTTAGCAAGATATAAATAAAAGGCAAAGTCGAGAACTGTTAGTCCTGCAATCAAGAAGTAGAACCTGTCCATATGACCTTCATTCAAATTATTTGGAATCCAACCTGGGTCTGAACCTCTAGCTGTAATCCCCATCACCATAGCAACTAGCATACTGCTCACATAATTCCCAAGAGAGATTGAAGCCATGCACAACGAACTTCCAAAGCTTTTTATCCCATCAGGTGCTTCTCCATTAAAGAACTCAAGTTGACCAACATACATGAAAACTTCTGAAACACCAACAAAAACATATTGTGGAATTTGCCAAAATATGCTCAAAGAGCTTACTTTCTTACCCGGCTCCACATATTGGAGCCTTGCAATCTCCGTGGCACCAGCTGCAACCATTGCTAACATTCCAATAATTAGTCCAATTCCCATTCTCTGAAGCTCTGATAACCCTTTAGGGTTTCCACTTAATCTTCCAGCTAAAGGCACAAGGAATTGGCGGTAAATTCCGGTGGAGATTAGGACACTGCATATGTCAAAAGCTGACATGCTAGCAGCTGGGATATGAAAATTTCCGATTTGGGCATGCATCACATCACCTTGCTCTACGAATAGAGAAGCCATTTGTGTGAAGATCACTGAGTAAATAATAGTGCAAAGCCATATAGGTAGAAGTTTCAGGACGCATTTGGCTTCTTCGACTTGGGTTACAGTACAAAGCCTCCAAGGGTTTTTCTCATTTTGATCCCTGTCCGTTATCGTTGCTGCCTTGTCCAAAAACCTGACCAAATTAAGTAATGAAAACCATGAACATGTTAGCACAGTTATGTTATGCTCGGAATGTAAACCACTTTTATCGTTTGTGAATTTATCTAACAAAAGAACTAGTTAAAGTGTAATATTACATACTCAATTTCATTACTGTGAAGAATCTTTCTACTCCCTTTGATTGCAGATTCTTTTCCTTCCATCTCATACAGATTATCTGGATCAGCTGGAACAACATGCCATTTTCTAGCAGCAGCCACAAATACCTGAGCAACACGAGGTAAAGGGTTGCCACATGGTTTTATATACCGATACCGACTTGATCCCATCAAATAGGACAATAGGGCTATGACTGCTGACCCTAATGAGACCAGAAACCCTATATTCCAATATCCATGATCCTCATAATAAACTAAGATGGTGTTTGAGAAGAGACATCCCACGTTGAGTGCAAAGTAGAAATAAGAGAAGAAAACTGCTCTGGAACTTTGCTGTTCAGGATCTGCCTCATCAAATTGGTCCGCTCCAAATGTTGCTATAGTAGGTTGGTGACCACCATATCCAAATGCCACTAAATATATTGATAGGTAAAAAAGAATAACACCAGCTTTGGATGGGGGATTGCAAAGTTTTTCTCCATTGCCACAACCAGATGGATGGATCAGAAAGAGCCAAGATGTAAGTGACATTAGCCCCAAGCCCTGATTAAGGTACATTATTTTTCATTAGCTTTTACAGATAATATAAAAGTATACAAAGAGGTGGTAATGCTCCCAGAATTGGACCAATAAATAATCGATATATGGTCTACATGAAGAAATGGTGTATAAGAAAATACATACCATTACAAAGAAGACCTGAAAGACGGCACAGGTTAAGTAACGGCCCCAATAGGAATCGCTGAGGAAAGCTCCAACCAGAGAGAACAGATAAACTGTTCCAGTCCACTTGCTAACATTGTTGGCCGCTACGGCATTTGATTGTTCAAGAACTCTGACTAGAAACAAAACCAAGTTCACACCAACACCAAAGAAAGCTAGTGTTGCTAGGCCTTGGTTTGCTGCATATAAGGAATCAAAAGAGTACATGTCACTAATCATGATGATAATTGTATTCATAGAATGTAAAAGTGATAGTTTAATCATAAACGATAGATACCTAGCAAGAGAATTGCAAGTTTCCATCCTCCTCTTCTCTTTCTAATAGGGCTTGGTGCATTGGGACTTCTAGTAGTGATTGTCCCTTTCTCAGGTGGTTCATCACCTTCATGGGAGTCGATCTTCCCTTCATTTTCATGAGAGTTGGTCTTCTCTTCAATATCATGAGAGTTGGAGTTGGTTTTCTCTTCAGTACCGTGAGAGTTCCTATTCTCTTCAGTATCATGTGAGTCCCTTTTCTCTTCAGTATCATGTGAGTCCCTTTTCTCTTCAGTACTATCATGAGAGTGTTTCTTCAATTGAATTTCATGAAAATTACTCTGCTGTTTGTTTTCGTGCGAGTTTCTCTTCTGTTCAATGTCATTAGAGCTTCTATTCAGAACTTCTGATGATTCTGCAACATCTTTGTTGTTGTTTCCTGTCATCATCTGCAAGTTTTTTAGGGAACAATTAGTTAGTTACACCTGTGCTGCTAGCTATATATGTAGTAACTAACAAACATTAGAGAAAGTTACAGGGTCTATGACACATGTAAATTGAACAGCTATGAACATAAATTAGAGAGATTCGGCACACAAGAATACTGAACAACATACCAGCCTCTCTAGTAGCTCCAAAGGGACAAAGCATATCGAGTTGGACTAAGGTTTACATAAAGATTTTAAATTTACTTCCACGAAATGATTAACGTTGTTATATATACTTGATAAAGGTTATAGGGTACTTTAACTAACAATGTATATGCTATTTACACGGGGTTGTGATTCCGCACTGCAAACTAATTCTATTATTTCAAATTAAACACGGAACAGAAATAAGAAACGGCGATATCATGAATGAGAACAACACAATGAATCAATATACTATATATTGTGCTATATATGAAAGCTACATAAAGGTAGGCTAGTCTACTGACCTTTTACGGAACTTGATCACTGAGAAAGCAAACTGTGAAATTGCACTGGACTCCGGTGATGGTGAAGATCGCGTGTCGGTAATTTGAGGTGGAAAGGTAGACAGCCAAATCACATGAGTCGCCGGAAAACTAGAAAACACAGTAAATCCTTTTGTCATTTATGGTAGAACACTGAACCAAATTTCACCAAAGCACTGTCTTGTACTTCAATCCAAACCCAGGAACTCAAACAAAACTCCTTGAACAGTTCCCTGCTTGCCCTATCATGCTCATACTACAAAGAAAACTAACACTAGCTGCTCATATAAATAGATTCGATCGTCTATAGCAGGAAACCCTAACAGAAACACAGCAGAGAGAGATTTGCAATCAAAGAGTTGGTGATGCATGCGGGGTCTGTAACAACCAATTATATAATAAGAGTCCGTACAACTCTTAGCAACATATTAGGGGTTTCTGTTGCGCAACAAACTTTAAGCTTTCTTATCCATTACTGGTTAGAGTTTACAAGTGATTCGGATTCTTGGACCTGAAAACTAGGAGTACTTATGCTTGTAGATCACTAAACAAAAATTCAAGATTCAAATTTGAAAAAATAATACTATATCCTTCCAAACAAACTTTACCTCCTAATAATGAGGTCCATTCTTTTTGTGCGGTTATTATTCAATTCCTCAACTTGGATTATATGCTGAAAAAACGGAGATAATTAATAGAGACTGTTGGTGTCCATTATGATTAGGCCCCCTCCATGAATTTTAGGATCTATTTGATATAAATTGGTTGTCATTTTTTTAATGAAGAAACGAGACATTGGAAAAAATCCAACTAGTTGAAGAGTAACAAGAATATATGTAATCAACAGAAAAGAAGAAGTGATAAATGGGTCAAGAGTTGCTAGATTAACTTGTCAGGTTTTTCGATGGTCTCAAATCTAGCGGAAGATGTTATTGACTAATTTACCAAACTAGCAATTTTAACCAAAAGTTAAAATTTTGACCAACTTTAATTAAGATGATTTAGCAGTCCAACAGAATACTTAGAGCATCTCCAACAGAGTAGCTAAATTTAATTTTTAGCTATATTTAACTATTTTTGAAGCAAAATTCAGCTCCAACAGACTAGCTATAGCTTAGCTATATTTAACTTTAGCTAAATTGGCTAGCTATATTTAGCTAGAGAATCCTACATAGCTAAAGCAAAAGTTATATTTCTCTCTCCTCTTTTGTCCACATGTCAGTTTACGATTCGATGAAACATAATATATCACTTACAAATAGCTATCATTGATGGAGCAACATTGTTAAATCAATAGCTATAATTCACAAGTTTAGCTAAATTTAACTAAAAAATAAATTCTACTGTTGGAGATGCTCTTATATGGAAGTCAAATTTAAGTTTTTGTTAAGCTCAAAATTTTGCTCTCCTCTCTAGCTAAATTTAGTTAGAGAGGATTTAACTAGAGAGGAGAGAGAAAATAACAAAAAATTAAACACTTTCATGTTTGATTTTTATATTTTTTATTTTTTAGTTTAACTTACAAATAGCTAACACTATGTCAGTGCTAAAAATTTGCGAGCTATTAGCTTTTAGACAATTTAGCTGAAGAAAATAACTTTTACGGTTAGAGATGTTGTCCTGTTAATATCTGTTGTTATTGCACTTGTTCAAAGAATTTTGATCACATTAAATATGTACATGTGTATTTGGAAACATCATTAAACCTCTTATTCTTTCCAATCTACTAGTAGGGATAATGACAATTTACACAATTTTGGGGTTAATTAACCCCACTTACCCAAACACTCTAAGAGATTGCACACTTACGCAATATTTTATATATATATATATATATATATTTTGCCCTAATACCCAATTAAGTTATTTTTTATTCTTTTTTGTTTAATTTTAGGACAATTTTGCCCTCTATTCCTTTATCACTTAGAGAGAGACTTTGCCGGATTCCGGTAGGCTGTCGCGGGATTCCGTTGATCGTCGGCCGGATTCCAATGACCGGCAGCTGGACTATGGTGATCGGGCGGGTGAACGGAATCCGATGACCGGCAAACGGACTATGGTGATCGGTCCAACTTTATTGTCCCCCAATAATCTTATTATTACCCTGCAATAATCTTTTTATTGGGCCCAATAATCTTATTATTGCCTTCCAATAATCGTTTTTTTGCCCCCCAATAATCTTATTATTATCCCCCCATAATCTTATTATTGCCCAACCAAATCATAATAAACAAAACAATCACTACTAGCAACATCCCATATTGAAATCGGCCAATTTTTTGGAGAAACAAACCACCGCAACAACATGAACGACGTTGGAGGCCTTCTACGCATTTTACCAGAAAGAGAGGGGGGGGGGGGGGAAGAAGAAGAGAAGCCTGAACGACCGCGTCAGAGCCCCGAGCAGGAGCAAAGCCCGGAGGTCTGATGTCGACATTGGCATGGCAGCGGAGCATCGGAGGTTTTCTTTTCATGCCAGCAGTGCTCGCAATCGGAGATCTTGTCAGGGCCCACCCCGTGCTTGTGGTAACGTGCCACAGCGTTGGGGAACGTCCATTCCTCATCCGGCATCTTCGAGGCTGACGGTGGTTGGTGAACTTTGCATCTTTGAGGCTGAGGGTGGTCGCTAAGTCGACTCAGCCAAGAAGGAAGAGAGAGAGAGAGAGAGAGAGAGAGAGAGAGAGAGAGAGAGAGAGAGAGAGAGAGAGAGAGAGAGAGAGAGAGAGAGAGAGAGAGAGAGAATTGATCGAGAAGGGGAGGGGGGAGAGAGAGAGAGAGAGAGATGAGTGTAATTTATTAATTAAAATGAGGGCGATACTGTCAATAGATGTTAGATTGGGTAAATGGGAGTAAAAAACTCTTAGTGGAGTAAGTTGGCAATTTTTAGGCCAAAATTGTGTAAATGGTCAGTATCCTTTTATTTTTATTTTTTATTTATGGAGAATATCACAAATGGTCACACAACTTTGATATGTTCGACACTTTGGTCATTGACTTTTAAATAATATTATTTCAGTCACTCAACTTTAGCACCGTTTTACACTTCAATTATTGTTGCTAAATGTTTCATCACAAAGTGTTAAAATTGAGGGCGTTTTAGTTCCATGAAAAGATAAATCTGAAAAAATTAAAATCAAATTAGAGCCTCTCCTTGAATTTATTTTCTTGCAATTGCCTGAGAATTGAAGGTTTCGGTTGGCCTCCACGACCAAATACAATAGTCTCTCCCTCTGGTCTTCTTCTTCATTAATAGAGCAGCACACTAGGATATATGAAGATGCATCAAGAAAAAAATAAGATAGCCTTAGATAATCAGATCTTATCTTAGAAGAAGACGAGATAGAGCAAGAGAACTGAGACCCCATTATCAAGAAAAATAAGATAATCTCAAGATTTTATCATCTATCCTAGAAGAAGAATATTAAGATAGAGAGCATGGAGTTTCACAACAATGAAAGATACCGATTTGACTGAATTTAATTGACCTCATTTATCAAAGAATTTCAGGACTCCACAGGTTCTTTGTTTGATCAAGAACTCCCAGTCATGAATTTAATTTACTTCTTCTCATGATTTCATTTAACAGCTTCACATACAAATCAATACCAATCAAAGACGTGAACAGACGTGAGTCCTAGATATGAGCTGCCACTTTTAGATAATAACCTCTATAACAGTGCTAGATAACAATGTGTGCTTAAAACATCTACTACAACAGTAGTAGACCTATGATTATTATAGGTGAAAAACACGAAATCGCTGCCACTGTCCACAACTAATGTAATTTGGCCGTCAAATTTAAAGCCAAAATTTGGATATCCAACATTATTGGAGGCAGAGCACAAGGGAGAGAAAGAGAAGAACGAGTTTTCGATTAGTCTCCAATCCCGGTTGAGCGGGTCAGCTGCCACGTCAAAGCGAAACACTCCTGGAGACGAGTGACTTATCCCTAGAATATTGGTCCCCGCAATTGCATGACAGTAGCAGTGGTTGGTGTCTAAAGTACTCAAGTGGAGCGTAAAGAGTATAAGGTGGAGGATCAGGCAGTGGAGACCATATATTCCTTCTCTCTCGGGTCGAACACCTCAATAAAGGGACCCGGATTCAAATGCGGGGGTTTTGGGCAACCCGCAGGAGCATAGAGTTTGCCTCTTATCTCCGTCAGCACCGGCTTAGGTTTCATTCCTTCAAAAAATTTAGTGAACCGCTTCATGTTATTATAACTATGGCTGGATCCATTAGATGATTTGGATCATCTAACCTCACATCAAACACGAGAATATCCCTTCTAGGTAATTCTGCCACATCCACTTTATCTTCTGATTCTGTATCAAATTCTTCTGGTACTCGGAGGACGTCATCCCTGCCGGGAAAGAGAATTTGGGAGCTGAAGACACCACAGCTAGGGAGACAAGGATGGCAGCCGGAATTAGTAGAAGCAACTTTGTAAGAAAATTTATGGACTTATCACATGTTTATTAGAGTAAACAACAATTGATAAATGATTTAGACTAAATAATATGAATGTGGAAACAGAACTCAATTCTAGTAACCTAATCAATATGTATATCTATTAATAAGGGATAGAAATCTATTTACTGGATTATTAACTTAATTACAAAGATATGATATCATAAGGATTCTTAAGAGTGAAGTTTGAGTCCTATTGAACTTCCTTTATGGGAGGGGTTCAAGGCTAAACCTAACTCATATATAAGGATGTATAAGTCCCTGCAACCTCTACGACTTAGAGCATAAGTTCTTGCCCCATTCATAAGAAGCTCAAACTTAGAGAATTGCAGAAGACTTGTGCTTGTGGCTGCTTCAATCACTTCAATCGATCATACAGGTACACGTCTCAATTTTAATTTATTTATCCTAGATGTATATACAATTGTGTCTATATTCGTGTGAATGATCTTGTGACAACTTAATGTGTATTCTCACAAGTGGTATCAGAGCCACCTTCACAAAAGTATAGATCATTGTATGTATATAATCTATATCATGGCTATGAACAAAGAAGAAAACTTTTGGGGCAAAACCCAGAAAAGACTGCGGGTCAGGTCCAAGCTATCTGGGTCAACCCGCTTTTATTTTCACTTCTGGTTTTTGTTTTTGATCATACAGAACGTGAAAACAACAAGAGCATGTCCTCCCCACTATACAGCACAACAAACCAATGGAGAAACCAAAAAAAAAAAAAAAATAGAAAAGTGGGCATGGCTCGCTACCTCCCGAGAATCAACGAACCAATAGCAATGGCATTCGATTGCAGAAATTTGGAATACCAGACATGACGACTTGAAAGGGAGAGAAAGTTTAATGGCTTTGGACGGTTTCCCTTCAGACCTACTTAAGCGGGATTGAATAATTCCAGATAAGAATTTTCTATAGATCTTCTTTTGAAATTTAGTTTTCTGCTACTTGATTACTGATTGCAGTCATGTTTCGTAAGAATCTAATATTTTTCCTTGATAGTCCCATGTCATGAAAAGTTTGTGACCAGGTTTTAGGCATGAGCCTTGGACAACATTAATGCAGCCATTTGATCTCGTTGATTTCTCATTGTAAGAGCAATCAGTTAACAATAAATATAAGTTGTTGTGATTCCATTTGATTTTGGAAAAAGCATTGGAATCTCTAGGTATGATTGCAGCATTGTGGGCAGAGAAATAGTGATAATAATATCATTCTCTTCCTATCTAGAAACATGTGTTGATGCATGTAATATGCTGATTTTGGTTGAATTCAGATTACTGAGATTACATGCATTATACTTGTTTAGACTTTTTTGTCATGGTCGGATACATTTGAGTTTCATTAAAACATGATCAAATTGCATAATTAAGAATTGAATGAAATGCTTTGTTTTGTTATTGGCTTAGATCACTTGTTTTCAGTAAATTAGTTTAATTGGTTTGAACTATTAGACCAATCTTTGTACAAATAGAGCAAAATTTTATTCAGTATCTGTTTTAATACAGCTCATAGAATCGTCAATCTTGAATGACCATAGTCTTATGCTTATACATATAGCATGTATATTTACTTGCAAGAATATGCCATTGTCATTTAGAAAAGTTTGACCGAGTTGCAAATCACAAAGACGTTATCATGGCTTGTGGACCTTCCTCTATTGTTTTCTTTTTAGTCTGCCAATTGCATCTGCAGGTTTTCACTTTAATGGCTCCCATATACATATATCTATTATGTGTATTGGTTTTGCTTTAGCTTCAGGGTTACTTTTTGACTAATGAGTAATCTAGCAGATAGTTTCACATGGTGGAGGGAAGATAAGGCTTTCAAAAAGAACTTGAACATGTGCCAAATAAGTGCTTAATTGTTTGTACTATAAATGTGATTGTCTATTATTGTGCATATAGAATCGTAGACCAAATATATGGCCGTAGTAGGCAAGCGGCAAGCCTCCAATTTGTGGAATATCAGGATGTAGAAATAGAAACAACTTCCGAAATGAGGGGGACTGATTTGGCATCAACAACACTAGCTTATTTGATACAAACAAGTTCTTTTTGGTGGGATAATTCTTTTAATTGTTCTTTCCCGCGTTGGTTATTGTAATTTTGTGCTCGCCTCTGCTGCATACTTACTTGATGGTTGTTTGGATGCTTTTAAAATTGGCCTTCATATATGTATAACCATTCATAAAGATATAGCCTTGATACGTACGTTTCAAAGGTGATGCATCTAGTGTTGATAATTGTAATGTGTGCGTATATACATACATGGACATGTCGTTCATTACTGGTCAAGAGAAGGTAAATTGTTTTAGCTTTGATCAAGCTGTGTGGCATGCATAGCCACTATACTTTACATGATTGCTGGCTACCATTAAAGTTTTGTTTTGTATCTCTTCTGGTATAGACTATTGAGTGCATATCAGGTTTGGATTGGTTATTTCTAAGGTTGTTTTACTAATTGGTGTTACTACCATATAAATACTTGTCTTTTTGGACAATGAGCGTTGACGTTGCTTTTAAGTAGAAATATATATTTTCTCCTTCTTCTATAATGAATTTTGAGCTATAGAACAGCAAAACAGGTTAAAAACTAACCAATTTGGTTTAAGTGCATCTCATTGTTATGAAAAGTGGTTAGGAATACACTGAAGCAATATTTGCTTTTAATGTATTGAAATGCAGAAAACTATATTAAGGTCATTATAGTTCTGTTCTGCTAGTGTATCTTCATATGGTTGTTGTTTAGATATCTATATTTGTTTATAGATAGTTTTCAGCTGCATAATTATATAAAAAGCTTATGCATATGTTATTTATGTCACTTACTTTAATATGTGTTAGTCTATATCAGATTCATATGCACACAGTGATGAAAAATTGCTGGATATGCATCTGTTAGAATAGACTTGCAGTAATTCTTAGCAAATATTGGCTATCAACATGCGGTCTAACGTGAGTTGGAAAATGAAGCTAATTTTCTAGCTGGTAGCTAGTTATTGTTTTGAGCAATGTAAATACGTACCACTTTATCTAGTTTTGGTATAACCTAATATTATTCCTTCATGATCATTATTCTTATTTTGATTTGGGTAGTGGAACAAGTCATATGCTCTTACAAATATATGTGAAAGGTTTTGTTTTGAGCTATTTGCATTTTAATGACAAATATATCTACATGCCAATTTGCTCACCTAGTTTAATATGTAATTGAGCTTTATGAGTATGTGTGATTGTATGGACAATCAAGTAAAGAATTAAGAGCTACTTTTGTGATATATATATGCTATTATACAGAAACACAAAAGAGATATGGATAGAGGTATGTACTTTTTCATTTCCGCTGTGCTATATATCAAATCATATGTAAGAATATGGTAATTGTATACGGTTCTATTTGTCTTCCTTTATTTAGCCAAGTGGTTATCTAATTCTTTACTTAACTGAGCCTACAGGAAATATAGTAAAGGATGTTAAAGAACACAAATGGAGAAAAGTTATTACTCATACTAAGGAAGATGTATGCAAGAAGGCATATGTTTTTAGGTCAGCTAAAGGTATTTTCTTTATAATCAGAACTGATTTCAATTTCAATTTTGAAGCATGTTGGAAAGTATATGTGATTCTTGCCAAAGCTATGCAGTCATATATTGATGTTCAAATATTGTCGTTGAAGTGGTTCAACTATATATGACTGCTCTATGATTATTGGAATTGAAATTGAAAATGCATCTACATAAGATGTATATGATAAAGTTAAAATATACCTGTGTTTCTGCAATGAGATATAAGGAAATTATCGATCTCCCAAATAATTAATCTTATTGAAGAATTAACAGGTACAAGAGTTTTGTTTTCTTATAAGGGTTCTCATACCTAGTTAGAAATAAAGTATTGAACTCATGTGGTTTGTGGTTTGAGGTTCTTTGTAAATGTAAATGGACATATTGCACAAAGCAATCTCCATTGACTTTTGTAAGAGATCATTGAGATAAAACAAACCTGAAAATTGTATTTTTCTTTTTAAAACTATACTTATATTGTCTTCCAAAGAAGTGTTCCTGTGTAGTTTTAGAATCAAAAATAGCATTACACACATTCACTGGATTCATATCAAGATACTTAGAAACCTTTCTTCTGTCCAAAGATGTTGATTGTTTCTTGGATAACTTGAATTCTTTAGATGTGGTGTATTGATTAAGAAACTTAAGAATACCTTGTCTTCTGCCACAAAGGTGTTGCTTGGTATTGTGATTACAGATTACAGAATGGGGTTGATTAATTGTATTTCGCTGCTCAGTGTTTATTTTGTTTCCACAAAATATACAGGAAATAAACTCAATGAAATTTTGGTTCTTGTAGCCAAGTCAGTAAAAACAATTTTGGCTTGACATATGACTAAAGGTATCAATCTAGTCTAGAATTATTTTTGATGTGCTAGTCTTGTAGTCATAATTGTTATGCTACATTAAGTTACTTATAATACACATTCTGGAGAATAATGTAATAGACTAAAATGTCTTCTTTTTATTTCATTATTTTGAAATCAAGTTATTATTACACTGTTTTCACCTTGATTTTCAGATTCTTGATACATGTGATTTTTGGCTGCGTATGGTTATAATTTCTAAATGTTGATAAAACTGCTATATACAAGTATGATATAGCTCTATGATAAATATTTCTTAAAGAAACATACACTTGCTGTATGGTTTTGTGTGCATTCACACATCTTTTAGAGTTTTATTGATAGTATATATATTTCAATTATATATCAAGTTCTATACAAAATTTCCTTCAAAAACCTTGATTGCAGATTTTTGCATTGACTAAAGAGAATATAGATTATATTATCTTTATGCATAAGAAAACCGTTTTTTTGACTGTTGGCTTCTATATATTACTTACCCTTATTACATGTATATAAATAATAGAAATGGGGGGAAGCATTATGTGTTTTTTATTATTAAGGCCCTTTTCTTTTGGACCTTGATATTGATCATTACAACGTGTCTTCTGAAAATCTGCAATTCCATTTTTTTGGTTTTTTATTTTTCACTGTTATATGGATTCTTTTATTTTTCTGATTTAATCAGAAACGGTTAAGATTAAGAAACAGTGGGAGTAAAAGATTTTACTTATCTTTTATATTCTGATAATCTTCTGTTTGCCTGATAGAAAGGGAATTCCGGATATCTTCTTGTTTGTGCAAGAATAAGAAAATTTTATTCCTGACATTATGTTTGCAGCAATAAAGTTTTTACATGTATCTTGAACAATTGATTTCGTTTTGGCTCACTATTTAAGTTTTATTTTCAGTTCCTAATTGACCATGATATTTCTTATGAATAGGTGATGTGTGATTTCTAATTAATATAAGGTCTGAACAACCTTTTCAAGTTTTATTATATATGCACTTGTCTGATGGAAGTTACATAAACCTTTTATGTTTTGGGGTTAGTGGGAGTAACTTTCTGGTAAAAACCTTTAGAAACTTTGGAGTTTACCTTTTGTCAAGTTGCTGACGTTTCTTTTGGAAGTGCATTTGAATTCAGTTTTTCATGAGTTTAAGTTGAATTGTATGCCAATGTATTATTTGGATGTTATCTGCAGATTAAGTCATGCCGAATAATTATTTTGTTTTGGCTTAAGTATGCTGTCATTAAATTTGAAGACAGTGTTAAGGTTTAAAGTCTCATAAATGACTTTTGTTAGCTTCAGTTTGGTAGCTAATGTTTTTAGTTATAAATCCTTGGTATAAAGTTTGGAATTTGATTGCTGCAATTGAATTGTCATTGTGGTTATCATTAAATAGCTATTTGTTGTCAGGTGGATTGAGTTGTGCCTTGCACAATGCTTCAGTTAAGTAACAAACACATTCAGTTTAGGATCCACTGGTGTTGAAGTTGTGTTTGTGGTTTTGATATTCAAAGCCATACAGTTGGACTATAAGCATATGTTTTATAGGTTGATATACATTACATATGCTTGTTGATATCATGTTAGTTTTGAGGCTTATGTGAAGTGCAGGAGTTGGTGTTAGTGGTTTTGAAGTGGTACGCTTTGCTAAAGTGTATTCGTTTTCTTAACTCTGCATCGGTAACTGCATTTTGACCAAGTCTGAATAGATTATGAGATTTTCATATTCTGGTGCGCACACTTAAGTTGTTATTTGGTCGATGTCTTTTGGTTCAATTGTTGTATAGACTGTGATAGTCCAAGTGGGAGAATGTAAGAAAATTTATGGACTTATCACATGTTTATTAGAGTAAACAACAATTGATAAATGATTTAGACTAAATAATATGAATGTGGAAACAGAACTCAATTCTAGTAACCTAATCAATGTGTATATCTATTGATAAGGGATAGAAATCTATTTACTGGATTATTAACTTAATTACAAAGATATGATATCATAAGGATTCTTAAGAGTGAAGTTTGAGTCCTATTGAACTTCCTTTATGGGAGGGGTTCAAGGCTAAACCTAACTCATATATAAGGATGTATAAGTCCCTGCAACCTCTACGACTTAGAGCATAAGTTCTTGCCCCATTCATAAGAAGCTCAAACTTAGAGAATTGCAGAAGACTTGTGCTTGTGGCTGCTTCAATCACTTCAATCGATCATACAGGTACATGTCTCAATTTTAATTTATTTATCCTAGATGTATATACAATTGTGTCTATATTCGTGTGAATGATCTTGTGACAACTTAATGTGTATTCTCACAAACTTGGCTTAATTTTGAATTTGAATTTGAATTATGAGATGACGTGAGATCATTAAAATTTATGGCTTTTATAACGTAGGAAACTAAAGAATATCCGTTCTGTTCTCCATGAAACAGAAGTATAGGGACTTATCCTTAATCCATCATCTTCCCATTCCACGTTTCTCATTAGCTCATTCTCAAAAGTTATTTGTGCCTTCGGAGTTGAGGTTGATGCATCAGCTAAAGTTCTTCCACATGCAAGTAAACCACCAGCTCCTCATGGTGGTAGTCATTGGCACTGCTTCCACATTTGTCGGCCGCATCGGCTATAGTTGATGCGGTAGTGATCGTACAAAAAGATTCCCAG
Source organism: Rosa lucieae (assembly GCA_024704745.1). NCBI lineage: Eukaryota > Viridiplantae > Streptophyta > Magnoliopsida > Rosales > Rosaceae > Rosa > Rosa lucieae. The sequence continues at coordinate 21,878 of JANPXK010001086.1, forward strand.
GCGGTGGAGGGGGCGGCCCTAGTGGTGGTACAAATACATTATTTCCAGCTGAAGGCAGCGGTGGGGGGAGGGGGAGGCCATAATGGTGGTAATAATACACTCCCAGCTGGAGGTGGAGGGCACAGAGGGGGAGGCCAGGTGTTATAATGATGCGCCGGACTATTATAGTCATCATGTAAGACTGGCTGTCTACAACGGGTAGCATGGGTGGCAACAAATCAATAGTATAGCTTGGGGCATTTGGAAGCAACTGCATGGAGAAAGTGGAGTAAATAGTTGGATATTTTTGGTTTAGTTTATTGTGCTGCTTATGCTCATAGACTGCACTCACTACTGAAGATGCCACTGATTGTTGAGATTGATACTCGAGACACTTCAACAACTACTAATCGCTCGGCCGGGCTATCTCCATCTGCACAGATCAGCAAATGCTACCGTCATCGATCACCAAAACTGGTGAGAAAGCTTAAGAGTTCATGTATTCTCGTAATTTCATAAAGGAGGGTAGAACATCTCCCAAATCCCAATTTCGTACGTTGTGATGAGAATTGCAATTCGGCAAACCATTCAGCTTATAAGCAACAAGGCAATTTTTGGACACTTAACTAAGGCTGGGATGCCGATTAGAAATCCTTGGGACTCCCAGGGCCACATGACAGACGCGGCAAACCAACCGCCAGCATCCAATTCTCTTCAATACTGTCAAACACGTATGAATTATTTGCTTAATTGTCTCATGCCGATCATGTGGCCCCATGAAAAGCGTCCGGAGATAGATGTAGACGGTGGAAGAGGGAGAGTTTTCCACGACCGGTGAAGAGGATCGAAAACCTGAAAAACCTGAAAGCTTTGTGCTCTACGGTAAGAGAATATAGAGTCTGTTATCAATGGTGATTGCCAGGTTTGGCATCAAGGATTCATGCAATTTCAAGCTGCAAATTTCATCGGTCAGGTTGTAGTGGCAGATATTGGATCAAAAATGACGCTGATTAAATCCAAAATCAGCGAGATGTTGAAGTTGAGACCTACTTTTTTCGCATAATTGACTAATATTTAGAGAGAGCGCACCATTAATCTTCATATACATGTACCAATCCTTATTCAACATCTTCTTTTTTCTTATGTGAACGGGGGTGTCAAACTATATATGATTTTTTTTTTTTGGATGGAATCTAGATCTATGTATTGACAAGTAACGTACTGTATAATTCTATTCTATACAGTAAATGTAAAATGGAAAACATGATTACAAATGCCACCTATGACAGATATGAAGAAAGTGCTCAGGGTGCATTAAGTTGTTTGCCACCCAAGAAAATGGTAGATCCAGTTTCGGTTCAATACCCTTGTATACGAACCAGCTTGATTTCAGGCTCTTCATATTCGTAACTAGCCTTTACAGTCGTCGCATGAAGTTTCTACTTCCTCTTCGGCTTTTTTATCGTCGCTTGCATCTTCGGATGAAACTCTTTGCTTGTCATCACCACCTACTGTCAATGATTCAGCAGTGCCCAAGGATTTCTCCACAAAATAGTCTGGCGGACGGCTTTTCACTGCATCATGTAAAGTAAAGCATCTACCTTCTCCTTGTATCTCGACAGGCTGGTTTATGTAAAAAACTTTGTCCCAACTATCAATCGGTGGTGTGATAAGAGCCTAGTAATTATCCATCTTTTATTGTAGTTTCTTATACTTTAACTTTGCTGGTTGTTTAGTCCTTTATGCATATGAGCTGGCAGGTTGGTAGACATGACCTGGACACCTGTCCAGTTCCTTTCCTTCAGTCTCAGAAGGGTCACTATATATGTACGAGAACCACCTCTTCCTGGAATTAATGAAAATATATATCAACTTCTCATTTCAGTTTCTTTAAATTCTCTCTATAATTGTGTTTCTAGATCTAGGGTCTTATTATCTGGTATCAAAGCCTTCGTTCCCATGGGAGCGTCGCGCAAGGGCGGCACCAACCTTCAACCATCGAAGGAACTTTCGGCCATCGAGATGGATTATTTGGCACAACAAGCGGCATCAGAGGCTCAGCTCCAAGCGGTGCATGACTCGGTTGACGAAATTCGCTCTGCCCAGGAGTTGATTCGTTCTGAAAACGTTGAGATTCATGCTCTGATTCGCTCTGAAAATGCTGAGATTCATGCTCAGAATGCAGAGTTTCGCTCTCAGCTGTTGGAGTAACTTCGGGCTCTTCGAGTCAATTGTGTGACCCACTCCGACCCTGTTTTCCTGTCTCTCCGAACCCGCCGCGTTCCGGCTCTCTTCCGGCCTCTCAACCAGCAAACTCGAGGGTTTCAGTCTCAGAACCAATTTGTCCTGAAGGGTTAGGGGTTTTGAGCATCACTCCTGAGGAAGTTTCTTCAGGTATACTTGCTCCTGCTAATACTCATTTTACTTCTGGGTCTAGTACTAATATACAACGTGGTAAATTGGTTGCTACTTGTGGTGGTCCATTTGTTGTTAGTGATGTTCCTAGTGGCAGTAAGTTGATGAATGATGCTTTCAAAGGCAGGGATAGAGTTAACATCGAGGATTGGGAAGGTTGGCAACACCCATCTCAATTTTATCAACATACTGTTGGACCCTCTTATCATGATTTTAATTTACAGCATCAGGCCTCACAATCATTCAATATACCAGTTTCACACATGGGTTATCAAGGGTATAATTCTTCCAATGTGCCTCCCCCTAATTTGGGGTATACTTCTGGTAATCCTACGTATGGTGGCTCTGGAAATTCTATATATGGTGGTTTTGGGCATTTGGGTCCCTCAGGTTGTCAATCATCTGTGCCCCCATGGCTAGCAAAGCCTAGCAGCAGCATCAATGCTACTCATTGGAATTCGATACCAAGCGGCAATAATAAGACTCATAGCAGACCCTCATTGCCGTTCGCTGTGAATCACTATCTTACCACCCATATGCCAACGCAGACACTCACAGTTCAAGCTCCATCAACTTATTCTACAGTTTAAGCATCACAACCTCAGTTTCATACTCAACGACCACAAGTTCATTCACATATGTATCAAACATCAACAGCTCAATTACCCCAATTTCAATTGCAACCTGAATTGGATCCTAACCTCCCAACCATGAGACAAATGAGGTTGGAGTTTTCCACATTTGGAGATGGTGATCCCTTGCAATGGCTTAATAAAGCTGAGCAGTATTTTGAACTATATCAAATTCCTGATGATCGGAAAGTGTCTATCGCTGCTATGCATTTAGTTGATGAAGCTGCTGATGTTTGGCATCTATTTCGCCACCAGTATCCTGGAAATTGGCAAGGGTTTGCTGCATTACTAATGAGGGAATTTGGCTCACATACCATGGTGGATTGTCAGTCTGCTCTAGCCAAGCTGCGACAATCTGGAACTGTGAGTGAGTTTAAGTCCCAGTTCAATAAACTTTCAAGAAGAGCCACTGGATTTTCAGAGGGTGCTTTGCTATCATGTTTCATTGGAGGCCTCAAAGAAGATATCAGGGTGGATGTGCGTGCTATGAATCCTACTTCATTATACCAAGCTTATGAATTAGCAACAATTTTTGAGGAGAAATACTTGGTACCCAAACGCTCTCGACCACAACAGTACTATACCAGACCTAACTTCTCAGAGATTGGTCCTCAACATAGAGGAAACACCCTTGGTGGTAGACACCAAACCCCACTTCATGTTAAACCTAAAGGGACATCAACTGACAATAATAACAAATGGACACAAGTGGATTATCATAATAGAAGAGCCAGGGGACTTTGTTTCTTTTGTGATGAACCATACTCGGGTGGACATGTTTGCAAAAAACCTCACAATCAAGGCAGAGCACTACTCATTGAAGGGGTAACTACATCAGAAGTCAAGCCTGAAGAGCAAGCATTCGAAGATTTAATTGATATGAGTGAACCTGAGGCTGAAATTGAAGAACCTCATATTGCTGTATAGGTAATTGGTGGAGTTGAAAATCCAATGACTATGCAATTGAAGGGTTTTTTCAACAGAAAAGAGGTGCATGTGTTAATTGATGGTGGAGCTACTCACTCTTTCATTCATCCTTGTGTGCTTAAAAATCTGAATTTGCAAGTGGATAGTTCTAAAAATTTGAAGGTAGTTGCGGCTTTTGGCATGCACTCCACCACTTCAGGCACAGTTCAAATGCGCTTGGAATTACAGGGCTCTACCATAGATACTGAGGCTTTTGTCTTACCAGTTAATGGGTGTTAGGAGCATCATGGCTTAAGACATTGGGTGATACAGTATGGAACTTTGACAAACTGACTATGAGGTTCTCTGTGGATGGAAAAGACCATTTTTTGCAAGGGTTAACGTCAGGGGATACAACTATGGTTAACTGCAGTACCATGTCCAAAATTCTTAAGCAGGAAAAGCAGGCAATGTTTATTCAACTGTTAGTAGTGGCTGGTCAAGAAAGTAACCAAGCAGCCTTACATCCTCAGATTGCCACCTTGATTAGTAAGTTCTCATACTTGTTTGACAAACCAACTTCCTTACCCCCACACAGATTGCATGACCATAGAATTGAGCTCTTACCTGGTTCTACACCTGTAAGTGTCCGACCGTACCGCTACCCTCAATTCCAAAAGAATGAAGTGGAGAAAATTTGTAATGAGTTGTTAATGGGAGGGGAGATTCAACCAAGCACCAGCCCTTTTTCATCACCAGTTCTACTTGTGAAGAAGAAGGATGGCACTAATAGGATGTGCATCGACTACCGGTCCTTAAATGCAATTACTGTAAAAGATAAATTTCCAATTCCGGTTGTAGATGAGCTCTTAGATGAGTTGCATGGTTCTGCTATCTTTTCGAAATTAGACCTCTGGTCGGGCTATCATCAAATCAGGATGCACCCTAGAGATGTGCCAAAAACTGCTTTTCGGACGCATCATGGTCACTACGAATTTTTGGTGATGCCCTTTGGCCTCACTAATGCCCCTTCCACATTTCAATCTCTAATGAATGAGGTGTTTAAGGAGTACTTGAGAAAATTTGTTCTTGTCTTTTTTGATGACATTTTAATTTATAGCAGGTCATGGGAGGAACACTTGGAACATTTGAACCTAGTTTTTTCCAAGTTGCAGGAACATGAATTGAAGGTTAAGATGAGCAAATGTGTTTTTGGGACTTCGCAGGTGGAGTATTTGGGGCACGTAATTTCTGAAAAGGGTGTGGCTGTTGATCCAGCGAAAATTGAGGTAATTAGGAGGTGGCAGAAACCCACAACATTGAAAGGTCTACGAGGCTTCTTGGGAATGGCAGGATACTATAGAAAGTTTGCAAAGGACTATGGTATTATTGCAAAACCATTGACTGATATGCTCAAGAAGGATAATTTTATATGGACTGTAGAGGCAGAACAAGCATTTGAGAAGCTCAAGTTAGTCATGACTACCACTCCAATTCTTGCCTTGCCCGACTTTTCTAAGGAATTTGTAGTCGAATGCGATGCTTCTGGTTTGGGTATTGGAGCTGTTCTTTCACAAAGTGGTCACCTATTGCATTTCTCAGTAAATCCCTTGCTCCAAAACATTTAGCTTTAAGTGTATATGATAAGGAGATGCTAGCAGTAGTGTTTGCTGTTCAGCATTGGCGACCATATCTTTTGGGACATCATTTCAAGATTATTACAGACCATAGAACCATTCAGTACTTTCTCAACCAGCGAATCACTACTCCTGCCCAAGAAAAGTGGTTACTTAAATTGCTGGGGTATGACTATAGCATCGTTTACAGGTCAGGATCCCAAAATACAGTTCCGGATGTGCTTTCTCGACAAGCTGAGCTTAAACAGTTAATGGGAATCTCTAGACCAATGTTGGACTACATGCAGGAATTGACTAATGTGTGCAGAACTGATGAGGATACCAGAAAATTAATGGAGAGCGTAGAACAAGGTAATAGTGCTTCTAAACTTTACTCTATCAGCAATGGTAACTTGTTGTATAGGAAGAGATTCTTTGTTCCTGATGTGGCAGATTGGAGACTCAAAATTCTGCAAGAGTTTCATGGAGGAAAGGAAGGGGGTCATTCGGGTTGGCTACGCACTTATAAGAGAATTTCCAGGAGCTTCTTGTGGCCCGGTATAAAGAAACAAGTCAAGGCCTTTGTGTCTGAATGTATGGTGTGCCAACAGGTGCATTATGAAACCTTGGCACCTCCTGGTTTGCTTCAGCCCAACTCAATCCCTGAAGGAGTATGGACTGACATATCCATGGATTTTATAGATGGCCTCCCTAATGTAGATGGAAAAACTTCAATTTTGGTAGTAGTAGATAGGTTGACAAAATATGGCCATTTCATTGCCTTAAGTCATCCCTACACAGCAAAGTCAATAGCTGATCTGTTTGTGAAAGAAGTGTTCAAGCTGCATGGAATGCCACAACATATAATAAGTGACAGAGATCCGGTCTTTCTCAGTGCTTTTTGGACAAGTTTCTTTGAACTTCAAGGGACTAAGTTGGGTAAGAGTACTGCTTACCATCCCCAAAGCGATGGCCAGACTGAGTGTTTAAATAGAGTCCTTGAGCAATATTTAAGGAGTATGATCTGTGAACAAAAGAAAAGCAAATGGCCAGAATTGCTTCCTTGGGCTGAGTGGTGGTACAACACCACTCATCACTCCGCTATCAAGATGAGTCCATATCAAGCTCTATATGGGGTCCCTCCTCCCCAAATTCATTCTTATGTTTCAGGTACTACTTCTGTGCATCAAGTTGATTTACTTTTAAAAAGTAGAGATGAATTGTTGGCATCCTTGAAATGGAACTTGAAGCAGGCACAACAGAGGATGAAATCCTTTTATGACAAACACCACACAGATAGAGAGTTCAGTGTGGGAGATTGGGTTTTCCTAAAGCTACAGCCCTACAGGCAGAAATCAGTGCAGGTGAGGAAATCTCAAAAGTTGGCCCCTAAATATTTTGGTCCTTTTCAAATCATTAGCAAGATTGGAAAAGTAGCCTACAAATTGGAGTTGCCTCCAACTGCTAAGGTTCACCCTGTTTTCCATGTTTCACTACTAAAAAATAAGCTTGGTGATTCTGTGATTACTTCACCACACCTTCCTCCGGGTTTTGATTGTAACAAGGAGAACTGGTATCCTCACAAGATTTTGGATAGAGGATTGTTTAAGCAAGGGAATTCACCAATAGTGAAATGGTTGATTCAATGGAGAAATGGGACTGAAGAAGATGCAACTTGGGAAGAAGTTAACAACTTTCAGCTGCGGTTTCCAGAATTCAAGAGTTGAAGATTATGATTTTTCTCTAAGAGGGGTGGGATGATAAAAGCCTAGTAATTATCCATCTTTTATTGTAGTTTCTTATACTTTAACTTTGCTGGTTGTTTAGTCCTTAATGCTTATGAGCTGGCAGGTTGGTAGACATGACCTGGACACCTGTCCAGTTCCTTTCCTTCAGTCTCAGAAGGGTCACTATATATGTACGAGAACCACCTCTTCCTGGAATTAATGAAAATATATATCAACTTCTCATTTCAGTTTCTTTAAATTCTCTCTATAATTGTGTTTCTAGATCTAGGGTCTTATTATGGTGCATCTTCCAAGTCATCAAAGTCCTCAATGACATACCAAACATATAATCGAACAGGAACTCGGCCTTGCTTCACCTGCCCAGAAACATCAATTTCACCCATACTCGATCGGGATCTTGGAGAGCTTCAGTTCATTTCCCCAAATGCTCCAAGTAAGTTTAGAAGATACCCGTAGGTAGGCTTCCAAATTACCATTTATGACAGAGCGCCAGAGCTCCACCTGATCAGGTTGACACATGTTCATCACATTCTTGCAGTTTCCATTGATTATATATGCTGCCTCTTTTAATGAGTTGATAAAGCTCCACTTTATGCTATCTTCACCTTCACAAGGGATCAATATGTTTCCTGGATATCCTCTAAAATGCACCGTTAAATTCCAAGTCTCTCCGGTTCTGCACATAGAAGATCAAAAAGAACTCCTGTTGGTATATACCATTTCAAGGGAAAGCCTCTGTACTCGAACCAAATAGTGTCAACACCAGGAGGAAGTGCACTGCTGAAGTAAGGCTTTAAATGCGAGGCCAACAATGGTAGGTATCCTAGCCGAGGAGCTAAGATCACGGCGGGTGGGGGAGAAGGAAGAGTGGTGACTTCGGATTCGTGGAGATGAATCTGTAAAGGAATTGCTCCTTCCCATAAAAACCTCTGTGCTTCCATGTCCATTCTTCTCCCTTTGGTGTGAAACTATAAACAGAGATGAGAGAAAATAGAAGAGAAGCCACTGCTTTATAGCCTGCAACCTAGCTAGACCGGATCGTATATCAACACATAAGGGAGTCAATTAATAAAACCCTAGACAACTAGAACAAGGAGTAGGTCCTAAATGGGGGGGGGGGGGGGGGGGGGGGAGAACAAAAAAAAACGAAATCAAACCAGAGCTTTGTACGGTGGTAATCGCTAGACGGGAAAAACGGATATGAGGCAAAAGATCTGTGACAGGGGGAAGGATGTAGTTTCACCTCTCTCTATTCTATATATCAGAGATGACTGCGGGCTTGCTCCGAGGGGTCTCTCGGTTTTGGTTGTTCTCTTGGGCTGCATCGGCAGTGGTAGAGGCCGGGTGATCGATCCAGGCTTGGATCAGATGTTTGTTAATGGGTGCTAAGCTGTGATAGCATTAGGCTTGGGGGCTGCATTTGGAGGTGTTGGTCAGATCTCGTTTATGGGGATCTTTGCGACATCTATTCATCTTTCTTGTCTAGTTGTCTATGATAGGAGGATTTGGAAGAGGCGCCGACTTTGGTGACGATGTCGTATTGCAGAATTCTGTCGCATTCTGGCTTCAAGGTCACCGGTGTTGGCTTCAAGGTCTACCCACATAGCTTATTTTGGGAGTTGGGCCTTTAGGCCAAAGTCCAATTATAGGTGGCAGGTTTCTGGGTCTGGACTTATTTGGTTGAGGGCTAGCCGGGTTACTTTAGAGGGTGTCTTGACGCCCTCACGTACTACTTAGCAGTTGGGTGATGGGGGTAGGAGGTCTCTCTGGGTGTTTATATTTAGGTATAGACCCTCTGGGTGTCAGACTGTCAGTGTTCATGTAATTAGTAGTCTTTTATCATTGGTAGATTCTACCTGCTTCTAGAGCTAGCTCATGAGTGGATTTTGTACTATTCTAGCCTTTGGTTCAAGATCGATCATTATTAATATTAGTACCTCTTATCTAAATTAACGATAATTTATTTTCAACGAGGCGTTTTAAGCAAATTACGAAGATGCACCAGAACTACTTCAATGTGGGCATTTCTGCCCTCAAGATCATTAGCGTGACGCTGATTGTAATTCATGAACTTTTCTTGATATTGTTAGTCGCTTCACCAAATAGACCATGAAAATGAAAACATCCGTAATGGTAAATAAGAGGTAAGTGATGAAAATGTCTGTTCATATGAAAACGAGTTATATCCATGAGGCGTCGTACTACAGAAGATAAAATTAATTACACAAGTAAATTAGTCAATCCAAGCACTACAACAAAACCGAGTAGTGGCTTGCTGCAGATCGACTATTTATCATCATAAGGTGGAACATCCCTTGCAAAAAGAATTGAAAAGCAAAGAAAAGCTTAGTTAGAGCAGAAATGCACCCACCATTTCTATGTCGGAGGTTTTTGAGTTGTTGCCCTGCTTCTGCTTCGTATGTAATGTAGTAGAGCTATTGATATCGTATTCAAGCACGCGATGAAACAGAAATGTGGCAACCAAGGAATCCCGGTTCTCTGCAACTTCAAACTCGAATCCTAAGATGGAAACACTGATCTTATCAACCTCAGCTAAGTTATACATCTTGTATGGACCCTCGAATAGGGACGACAATACAAGGCAGACTCTTCTACCTCCTAGATGGACAAAACTAGAGTGACCATGGTTGTAACCATCTTGTGCTGCTTCAAGCAAAGACGACACACTCTCTGGCAGCTCCAAAGGTGGGAGATATACAATAGAATCAAATTCACGTGACATGAGATAGACACCTATAGCATTACTGGAATTACAATAGGTGAAAAGCACGAAATCACCCCCGCAATCGTCAGCGGTGGCCACAACTAAAGTAGTATTGCCGCCAAATGTAAAGCCGGACTTTTCTATCAGTCTCCACTCTCTGTGGATGTGGTCAGCTACGTCAAAGCGAAACACTCCTGGTGACAAGTGACTCGTTACTAGGATGTTGGTGCCCGCAATTGCATGGGAGTACCGATGTGGAGCGTAAAGAGTGTAAGGCGGAGGATCTGGCAGCTGCGACCATTCCTTCTCTATCGGGTCAAGTACCTCGAAAAATGGACCTGGATTCAATTGCTCGGCCATGGGGTACCCGGCAAGAGCATATAGTTTGCCTTCGACCTCAGCCAGCAGCGGCTCAGGTTTCAATCCTTCAAAAGATTTTGTGAAGCTCTTGATGTTATCATAACCATGGTTGGCATTCGTTAAATCCATTGACGTCACATCAAACACATGAATATCCGTTCTAGGTATTCCTGCTGTGTTCTCGTACCCGTGGAAGTTCTCATACCCGCTGCCAGCAAAAAGAATCTGGGAACCGAAGACACCACAACGTTGGGGACTAGCAAGATGCCAGCCAGAAGTAGAAGCAACTTGGCATAAATTTTGAGATGGTGATGATGATAGCACATCACTGAATTTCATGGCTTTTATAACGTAGGAGAATGAAAAATCCGTTCTCTTCTCTACGAAACAAAAGTATAGGGACTTATCCTTAATGCCATCATCCCATACCGTGTCTGCAAAATCCCATTTTCGTTCAGTGTCTGCCGTTAGCTCATTCGCAGAAGTTTGTGCCTCTGGAGTTGAAGTTTTTGCATCATTGTCATTGCTTGCATGATTCTCATCATCCTCGTCGTGGTCAGAAATATAATTATAATCATCATCGTCTTCATCAGAAGGCAGGTTGTCTAGCATGATGGTTGGCATGGAACCAAGTTGATAGCTTGAAGAATTTGGAGGCAACTGTATGACGAAACATGACTTAAGAGTTTTGCATGACCAGAGCTGATTGAAAACTCCACCGACTAGTTTATAAAGAAGCTTATGCTCAAAAACTGCATCGACTACTGGGATACCGCAGATTGTTGAGATTGATAATCGAAACACCGCAACGAGTAGGAATTCTTTGTTCCATCTAGTTGTACAGAGGAAGCAAATGCGGCCACCGTCATCACCAAATCGGTTGAGAAAGCAGTCATCTCCTGAGATGCCATCTCCTTCCAAATCTATAGGAGGATAGAATATCTCCCAAAGCCCATGTATATTCTGGCGAGAATTGGGATTCGGCAAACCATTCTCATCCAACTTATAAGCAACAAGGCAATTTTGATTCTCGAATCTGCTCGGTTTGCCAATTAGAAATCCCTGGAACTCTAGGGCACAAGTTAGACGCGGCAAACCTTCTGCGACCATCCACTTCTCTTCAATGGTGTCAAAAACGTCTGAAAACTCATAACTTCTCTCAAAAATGGCGATCATGTGGCCCCATTCAAATTTGTTGGGCATATAACACTCTGTCGAACTACGAGACGGGGGAAGAGGGAGGTTTTTCCAAAGCCTATGAAGAGGATCAAAAACCTGAAAAACCTGATAGCGTGTGCTTAGAACATAGAGTTTGTTATCAATGGTGGTCGCAAAGTTCCAGTGATACTCACACCTAGGCAATTGAAACTGGAGAATTGTATTGGAATCGTTGAAGAGGTGGATATTGGATGGAGATCGAGATCGACGAACCTGATCGGCTCGAAATTTATGCAGAACTTCAAATTCAGGCCTGGTCGACTCTTCGCATAGTTTACTCAGATTTAGACGACAGAGTGCACCATTGTCAATATTCATATAAACATACCAATCCTCGTTCGACATCTTTTCTCCTTAAGCAAAGAACCGACGGCTTATCTATCCTTCAAACCCTAGCTAGAACCCAAAAAATATACGAAAACAAACCAAGCCTAATCAGGAAAGTAAATAATTAAAATCCTGGTCTGACCGGAACAAGCAACCCTTTGTTTCGAGTCAACAACAATCTTTTGTGGACTTTTTATTTGGGCTGGATGATGAGATTGGCCCAGGCCCAAATGCATTACCCAAAAGAAAAAAGAAACTAGTTTTTGAGTTCAGGCACCTCAGCGCTCACACTGAAGAGTAAAGCCGCATCATAAGACACCAAAGCTCTTCTGAGTTCGAACTTCGAACTAACGTTTTGTCTTTCTCTTTCTAGAACAATAAAGTTGTTAGCTTTTTTGTTTTTCTGCTCTTCACATTGGCGCTTTCTAGTGCAAAAAGGTTAGAGATTTATGTTGCATTAATCCTCTCTTGTTGTAATTGTTGCATTAATCCTCTCTTGGGTTTTTTTCCCCAGATGTGTTTCACTGTTGTTGAAATTTTCTGGGGTTTAAGGCAGATATAGGTACCTGAATTCGTACTGTGGTGGTTAGTTAAGTTTACTCTTGTGGGTTTATGGTTTCTCTTTCCCAAAATTTTCTGGGTTTATGTGATTTTGTTTTCTGGGTTCAGCTTACTTTGGGTAGATTTCTGGGTTTCCTATGGATTTGCTTGTGCTGCTTTTCTGTTAAGGGTTACTGTTGAAAAGGGGGTTTCTTTAGCTTTTGGGTTCTGGGGTTTTATCAGCATTTTGGGAATTGCAAGATAATAGTTGCAAAATTACTACTTTTGATTTAGAACAGCAAAAGTTGAATCTTTTTCACCTTAAGAAATGTTGGCAACAACTGTGTGTTGAGTGTTCTATTCCAAGTTTTCCTTCGTTGCAGTTATGGATGGGAATTATGATTTAGTGTATGAATGTAGATTTCATTTATTGAAGATGGCAACTACTGCTGCTTCCAGTCTGCAAATGGCAACAGCAAGACCCTGCATTTCCTCTTCTCATAGAGTTTTCAGGTCTGGTGCCGCTATGCTTCACGGCAATGTTAAAGTGGTGTCATCGTCTAAGCTTTCGAGTGCGTGCCATATATCATCTGTGCAATCTTTCCAGCGGAGCTTTACATCATCGTCTTTGAAAATGGATAAGTTCGTTACAAAGGCAATGGCTGGATCTAGTGAGAACAAGCCCTCTGGGTTGCCAATTAATCTGAAAGGTTTATTTTCTTTCCAACTCGTTACTCCCATACTCATATTGGCACTTGATTCATACTTGATTCATATTTATGTTCATCTTCATTCCGTTTTAATAAAAAGGCCTTTTTACAACTTCATATATCTTGTTACAAAAAACTCATTTATGTGATTCCTGTCTTTAGTTCTTTTTAGTCTCACATAGTTTAACCTATTGATTATTGTTCCTTATATGGATTGAATGGATTCTCAGTTTTGCAATAAAAAAAGTATCTCTAGAAGCTTTTAGTTCTCCATTTACATGATTCCCCTCTCTGGTTGTAAACACATGTAAAGGGTGACTGTAGCAGTAACCAACGTGCTTTGAGGAACAAAATTATCTCTACATGATGTACTAGATTACAGTTAATTATTTAATTAAACCATCATTGTGTACTTGCAGAAGTTTTTCTTCAAAATTTAGCTTTCAGGTTTTTACTGATCCAGAATATTACACATGTGCCCAGCTCATTATCTGTATTTCAGTGAGATATTCACCTATTGCTGAGCACATTACCTTTCCAACTAAAATTGTATGTGCTTTTTGCAGGTAAGAGAGCATTCATTGCTGGTGTAGCTGATGATAATGGATATGGGTGGGCTATTGCAAAATCTCTAGCTGCTGCAGGTGCTGAAATTCTCGTGGGAACTTGGGTCCCTGTAAGTTGATAGGCCTGATCTCGTGTGATTTCACATTTGCCTTTTGCTCTTTGTAAAATTTGGATAGTGATTTAGTTACTGAATCAGAACCTTGTACCTGCAGGCTTTGAACATTTTTGAGTCCAGCCTGCGACGTGGGAAGTTTGATGAATCACGCGTGTAAGATGTCAGATCGGGGTTTTCATTGGTTTTGCTGTTCAGTTTGATGAATAGCATCTAACAAGATATATCATGTTTCAGGTTACCAGATGGTTCTTTGATGGAGATTACTAAAGTATATCCCCTTGATGCAGTTTTTGATACCCTTGATGATGTTCCTGAGGAGGTAATATTTTCAGTTTACATTAATTTAAATAAACTAAAAATGGCCAGTAATATTTAATCTGTAGACTTTACTTCATCCAGGTGAAATCAAATAAGCGCTATGCTGGATCCAGTAACTGGACTGTCCAGGTATGACTTAAAGCATGTTACTATTATTTGTTTCCAAATCAATTGGGGAATACATGAGATTCAACTTAATTTTTGGCAAACAGTTTTCTATGTTGCTACTCCCGCCTTCCCAAAGTGTGGTTTTAAATTTCATCTGGTTATTCTTTGCAACATGTAGTAAATTTTTTTGTTCTTTATTATCTTGGTCAAAGTTCCAATTTGATCATTTAGGCAAGGGTTTTTTGGATTTTGGTTCACTTGCCTCTTTCGGCAAATTATTTTTTTTAATCTTATTTTAATATTTTGCAGGAAGCTGCTGAAGCCGTGAAGAGTGATTTTGGAAGTATTGACATTCTTGTTCACTCCCTTGCTAATGGACCAGAGGTACAATAATAAAGTAACAGTCGTATTGAATTTTTGGTCACCATTTCCGAGCGCACATTAAAGTTCTTTTTAATAGGTCACTAAACCTCTGTTGGAGACATCCCGGAAAGGATATCTTGCTGCTATATCTGCATCAAGTTATTCTTATGTTTCATTACTGAAGCATTTCCTCCCAATAATTAATCCAGGTAAGCTTCCACATTCACTCATTCAGTAGTTTTTTTTTTTCCTTTTCTTTTTCTTTTGGTGCACTTGGTCTTTATGTCTTACTGTAAGATGTACTACAGATAAACCTTGTGTGTGGAATTAATGAGGATTTTGTGCTTACAGGTGGTTCTTCACTTTCTCTTACATACATTGCTTCTGAGAGGATAATTCCTGGGTATTTTTCCATGCATCATGTTCTTTACAATCTATATGTCCCAGTATTATATGTTAAGATGATTCATTCTTGAATGATAATTTGCAGATACGGTGGAGGTATGAGCTCTGCAAAAGCTGCGCTTGAGAGTGACACTCGAGTGAGTTTTTCTTACATGCTTACATGTCATATATCATACCTTTTTTTGTCCTTACAATCTTAATTTGATATAACAATTGGCATTGTGCAGGTGCTTGCTTTTGAAGCGGGCAGAAAAAAGAGAATTCGGGTCAACACAATATCTGCTGGTACTGTGTACACCTATTTCTGACTAAATTATCTTTGTAGTCTGTCTAAGTACATCTCCATCTATCATATTTTTGGGCCCCATGGATTGATTTTAAATGAACCATGTGTGATCTTATCTCTCTAAATGACCATGTGATCAAATGGCCCCCTCCAAAGCATCATGTGCATTCAGAATCATGAATTCAAGTTTCCTTGATAAATTATGAATGACCACTTTGAGGATGACCAAATTAGGCTTGGTGGAGTTCTATTTTCATATTTTTCTATCCGTACCAGCTCAGCTTTATTTCTTGATCATCAGGTCCACTAAGAAGCCGTGCTGCCAAAGCAATTGGATTCATTGATATGATGATTGACTATTCACTAGTCAATGCACCTCTGCAAAAAGAACTATCTGCAGGTGATTTTTTTTTTTTTTGGTTAAATTTCATTGAACTTTTCCCTTTATTGTGTTTGTTACATACTGATCCCACAAATCTGAAATAACAGAGGAGGTAGGGAACACAGCCGCTTTCTTGGCATCACCTTTGGCTTCTGCCATCACCGGTTCTGTTATATACGTTGATAATGGCTTGAACACAATGGGTGTCGGAGTTGACAGTCCAATTTTTGAGAAACTTGACATTCCCAAGGATCAGCACTGAGGATAGTCAATAGCTCAATGGTTAGTGGTTAGCCACGATCTTAGTCTCTTAGATTGTACTTATAACAATGCAGTTAATTAGATGTCTTGGCCAATGGCCCCATTTTGTCATGAGAAATAGTTTCCCCGAGGACTAACATTTTCCAAGAACTTTGATTCTAAATCCTTTTCAATTTCCCTTTTTTATAAATTGTGCTTGTGAGAACTTGTGTATAAAATATCAAACCCTGCTTGAATAAATGGCATTACCGATCGTAATAGAGAGGCAATTATAAAAGTCTTGTGTAATTTGAGTGCAATTTTCAGTGGTATTTACCACATCTGTTCATTATTTCTGCATTGTCTTGATCTCTTATTATAACAGGCAATTTCATCAAAGTCGGCAAATGATGCGTCCAGAGCTTTATTATAGTTAATTAAACAAGCACCGATAGATGCATCTACATATTAATACGATCCAGTAAAGTACTAAATGCACATTCATTTCAAAATGTCACCAGGGACATAGTTACCCAAAGTCTGCGTATATACCTACTTGATCTTCAATTTACGGTGAGTAGTTCAAAACTAATACAGCTCCAAGAGGATTAGAGGAATGTCAGAAGGTCAAACCTAACCTAGTGCAAAATGGAATCCAAGTAGAAAGCTGTCTTCCTAATCTGATACTGTGTAATATTGCTCTAGATATACAGCTGGTAGCTGAACAAAATAAACATGCTGTACGTGTATGACTGTGATCCGGATCCTTTAGTGATCTTAACAATGTTGGTTTTGTGCGTACGTTTAATTACGTTGTCTTGAACTTCTGTCAATAAACGACGTCATTTTGGACACAAGTGCAAAATCAACACCCTAAGATCAGTAGAGGATCCTGAATCCAACCTTCCCCTCAACTTAAGCTTCCGCTTGCACATGTCAAACTAAAGCTTGCTCTTACAGCTGCGAAGAGCTGTGGCTCCAGAAGGATCATCATTTCCAAAGAATTCTTCTGTACAACCGGGCCATGGTTTCTGGTACGTTTTCAAATCCGGTTTGTCTGTGGGGCTGTGGCTGTTTGGGAATTGAATGCTGCTGGTTCCTCCGAAGGGGCAGGTGTGCACTTTGTGTGGTCTCTATGAGGCATCAGCTCCTCACCAACAGCCACCATTTCAGTCATTATCTGCAAAGCAAATAAAAAACATTTAAGGACAGACACAATCATCAAAAGGATGGAGAAGTATAATTTAAAAGCTCATTAACCACGACTAATATGTAGAGGACAATCCATGGATCATCTGTGTTATTTCTATAGTTTCTAGACATATTGTTTTAAGAAAACTACCGACTGATTTCTACGAATGGGATTTTGATACGGAGATGCGCTGATTCCCAGTTTCTGCATTGTACAGACCATGCTACTATACTAAAACTCAAGAAGTAGAATTATATAAATCATTCGACAATGAAGAAAGGTTATACCTTCCAGTCCTTGAAATCAAATCGGAACACAAAATGGTGATAAGCCACTGCATTGGCAACAGGACCATTCGTAGGTGCTGAACAAGAGAGTATTGAATAAGCCATAGGCATAAATGGTTCAAAAGTTACTGTAAACTATATGAGATAAATTAGATTTGTATTGTTTTCTATTCCACTTACAAACGACATGAAAACCATTTGCTTCGACGGCAATTCTGACTCTGCCGTCTTTTGCGAGGAATGAAAGAGCGAATAGATTCTCCACGGTCTGTGCAAAAGACCTTCTATTTAGTATCAAACAACTGAGTTCGACATTCTTCTTCTTCTTTAATATCTCATACATTGTTAACATGTTTAAGTCTGTCTCATTTGTTTCCCCTCCTTCATTAATCTGTTGCGTATAAACCACAAGTATATAACAATAACAAAAGCAGAACACTACATTACAAATTTACAAGTACGTATACAAAAGCAATAAACCTACTCTTGCCACAAGTAATTACTAATTACAGCAAAACATTTTTCATACAACACACTTGTAAAACGGCTTTACCTGTGTCGGCAGACGAGCTGTGGTAGGCTTTGTACGGCGGACAGCAGCCTTCCTTTCCTTATACTCAGTATCCATGGGTCCAAGCCTTTTAAAATTTTCAAAACCATGATCAGTTAGAACAAAAACAATGGAAAGAATCATTAACTCTTGTTTTCATGCAAAGACTCACATTGTGCAACATCCAAAAGCCCTCTTGAGTGTTGGTGGAACAGAAAGTCCAATATCTTTCCAGTTAAGTGAGACATGGGCATCATCTTCGTTCACTGATGACCTATTGACTTGCCCGAAGTTTGTAATCAAACTGGTAATGAAATCGCTTGTGGTAGTTTCCCCATTAAGATGTGACATAATAGGGGCCACCACGGTTTTAGTTACGTCTAGAAGTGCTTGCGCATCCGAGACTTGTTCTCTGGGAAGCTGTACTGAAAAACACGAAACGGATATCGCCAATTTATCACTAAAAATCAAGATTATAGCAATGTCGAAATTTGTTTAATTTTTCACAGTGATCAAAGAAAACTACTTAGCAAAAGTTCAAAATTAACCGTGACACAAACATAATGAAAACATGAATAGTTTCTCTAAAATGTTAATGGTAATACCTTGCTCATGAAGTCTGTTAATTTCGTCAATAACAACATCAAATTTCTTTGAGTCCGGACTCACTATATCGTCTCTTTTCTCTGCAACATAAATGAAAACAAAGTATTTAACAAATAGACAATGCAACTCTGATTTTTGTAGTAAATAAGTTTCCGCCAACTATACCACTGGTCAGCTTCCGGACGGCGAGGTAGCCGGAGCGGAGCTTTCGGCGGGGCTCCGGGTCTTGGCCGAAGTCGAGTCGCTCAATATTGACAGTACCTTCTTTCTCAGCCATTGGAATTATAGAGATTCTTGGAGCAGAATGATCACAAAGCTGATGAAGAACCCTAAATCCAAGTGACTTTTATTTTTATTTTTTATAAATACTCTAATAGCTACTTTATAGACGTCTAAAAAAGACTACCTTAAGGTCTATGCCGAGCCTACAAAAATTGGCGGGGTGCTTAGTTACCAGCTGTACTTTTCCCGTGTTGGGGCAGTTTTTTTACTCTGTGTAAAACCTCTTTAACTTCTTCTTACAAGGAGGCTGGTGCACTCAAACATCTTTAACTTTTATGGGTTTTTGATCAAAAGCACCAAAATGAGGCAAAGTCATCCCATTTACCCCAATAATAGATTTTTATTCTCATTTACCCTGTTTAAAGCAAAATGACAGTTTTGCCCTTAATTATATCTGCCTCTATGTCTCTCTCCTTTCTCCACGATCTGAACTCTCTCTCTCTCTCTCTCTGATCTCCAACTCCGGCTCGCCCAGGTTCCGCTGCAACTCACAGGTGAGCTCGACCGTGTCCAACCTCTACAACGCCCAGATTCCGTACAACTCGCTGGTGATCTCGACCGCGTCCAACCGCTTTTGCCCGGATTCTGCTGCAGCTCGCCCAAGCTCGGCCGGGGCTGACAACTACGACCACACGACGTCTTCGATGGCCTCTTGGACGATGCTGGTGCTCGACCCAGGCTGTGGCAGAGGAGAGAGGTGATTGGGTGCCTAGAGCTTTTCTCTAGGTCTCTGGGTGCACAAATCAATTTCTAGCTTTTTTTCTTTTTCTTTTTTTTTTAAGTAAAGGGACAGAAGGAAAGAAAAAAAAAAGTTTTGAATATCTATTGTCCCCTAATAGACGACTATTAGCCCTCTATTGAAGGGAAATAGACATTTTGAATTGATGTAATCTCCTTGTCTTTTTTTTTTTTTTTTCTGTAATCAAAGTTTTATTTGTATAAATTTAAGGAGATTAGTTCTCATTCTGGCAACTGAAAGTCCTATTGGGGGGCAATACATGGCTGATAGTTTTCTATTAGGGGGCAATAGACATCTATTGCCCTCTATTAGGGGGCAATAGATGTCCATTGGGGCTAAAAAACACTTTCATGCGAGATTTTTAGAAAATTCAAGTGGGCGGCAGCCGGTGACAGGAATCCCTCCAAAGTTGACAGGATTCCGGCGGCCGGTGACAGGGCTCCGGCGAAGTCTCCCATGGTTTCTCTCTCTCTCTCTCTCTCTCTCTCTCTCTCTCTCTCTCTCTCTCTCTCTAAGTACAAAGGGGTGAGGGTAAAATAGTATTAAAAAAATTAAAAAACAAAAAAAAAAATCTTAATGGGGTATTAGAGAATACCTCCTTAGAGTGTTTTGGGTAAGAGAGAATTAAAAAAACTTAAAAGGGTAAGTGGGAAAAAAATCTCTAAAAATGGGGTAAATGGACAAAAACTCAACTTTTATTTTGGTTAGATTTTAGTTATTTGATATACATTTAATCTAGGCCAAAGTTCCACGTAGATACTTGATTTGCATTGATGTAGGCCAACTCCATACAATCATACACCAGTGAAAACTAGTGATATAATGGTCTAAAGTCTACTATTTCATGATACACACAAAACCACTCAACTCCTTTTTTTTTTACGAAAATAGGTCAGCCCTTTCCTTAAATTCAGCAAGCAGTATAAGAACGAAACACCCCTATGGGGTCAACAGAAAGCAATCGTCCCTTAGAACCATAAGAAACCCTATTCTAGACAAATAGTGCCTCATATAATCCCTAGTACACCCATCTTTTAGGAAGTCCACGCACCATTATTATAACAAAAACCAGAAACCTCGAAACAGACATAAAAATGTAACAACTAAAGCACTGGTTTTTGCGACCCAAATAGAAATTAAATTAAACTAGCAGTAGAAGGTGACAGACCACCTTCCACATTATCCTCTGCATCAGGAGATGACCCAAAATGGACCCATAGCCCTGTTGAAATTAACCACATCCAAGGCCCAATTTGAGTAAACCCTAGAGCCCAGCAAGCCACTTTAGGAAACCCAGCCTCCTCAACAATTCTGCCGTCACCGTCACCGTCACCTTCTTGGAAACCACCGCTGTCTCTATAGAAACTGCCACCCTCATAGAGACCACCACCACCCAAGTTCCCATGGGAACACTGACCACTACCATCATAACCAGCATCAAAGACAGATTGCATAATCAGATTTGATGACCAACAACTCAAGTCCCCTGACAAGCAAGACAGATCCACCATCACCACCATCAGATCGATGCAATCATCGTTGCAAGCTGCATGCCGAACACTGGTACCTGCCTTTGCATCCATCCTCCCTAGAGAACCCACATAATTAACATACCAATCCAATCTTAGATAGGGAACAAAGTCACCATCACAACAACCATAGCCGGTGACAAGAAGAATTAGGCAGCAGCCTAGGAGCAAGGAGCCCCGTCGAGTTGTCCCGCCGGCACCACCAAGAGTTAGACTAGAAAAAGGTGAAAGGACCCTCCTCTCAGTCAAAAGCACAAGACTTCCACTCCTTGAAAAAAGTCGCCGTCGAGAAACCTCCCGCAAGGGAGTCAGAGAAGAGAGCATAACTACTGTAGGGTGTATGTTCATATGTTGCAAAACCACTCAACTCCTTGCTCCATACAATTTGAAGACTACTCGTTTAATATCGTCAATTTTGTTTCACTTCAAATTCCAAACCACCAGATGCTCATTTCCCCAATAGTGATAGTTAGGAACGAAAAGCACGTTCGATAGGGAATAATAGAATGCTAATGGAACAAGTCAGTAAACTCCTTGGCATCACCGTTGGCTTCTTTCATCACCGGTTTTGATATATACGTTGATAATGGCTTGAACACAGTGGGTGTTGGAGTTGACGGTCCAATTTTTGAGAAACTTGACATCCCAAAGGATCAGCACTGAGGATAGATAATCAATGGCTCAACGATTGGCCATAATCTTAGATTGTACTTGTAACATGCAGTTATATAGATGTCTTGGCCAATGGCCCCATTTTGTCAAGAGAAATAGTTTCCCAGAGGACTAACATTTTTCAAGAACCTTGATTCTAAATCTTTTTCTATTTCTTCTTTTATGTAGTCAAATGCTGTGCTTGTGAGAACTTGTGTATAAAATATCAAACCCTGCTTGAATATATGGCATGACCGGTCTTAATAGAAGGGTTACTGTATGAATCTTGTGTCATTTAAGTGCAATTTTCAGCGGCATCTAGTAATTTACCGCATTTCTTGACTTCTAATTATTACAAGCAATTTGATCAAAGTCGGCTAATCTAATATGATCCACTAAAGTATAAAATGGGCATTGATTACAAAATGCCACAAGGAACGTAGATACCCAAAGGCTGCATATATACTTACTTGATCTTCAGTTTACAGTGAGTTCACAAGTAAAACAGCTCCAAGAGGATTAGGGGAATGTCAAAACGGTCAACCTAACCTAGTGCAAAATGGAATCCAAGTACTGTCTTCGAAATTCAGCACTATATAGTAGTAGTCTAGAGATACAGCAGGTAGTTGATCAAAATAAACCGACTGTCCCTGTACGACTGTGATCCGGATCCTTTACTGATCTTAACAACGTTGATTTTGTGCTTATGTTTAAAGTTACATTTGTCTTGAACTTTATTCAATAAACTACGTCATTTTAGACACAAGTGCAGAATCAACACCCAAGATCAGTAGAGGATCCTAAATCCAATCTTCCCATCAACTTAAGCTTCCGCTTAAACATGTATTAAACGAAAGCCTGCGCTTACACCTGCGAAGTTCTGTGGCTCCAACAGCATCATCATTTTCAAAGAATTCTTCTGCAGTTGATTTTTCCTGCACAACCAGGGCATGGTTTCTGTTAAGTTTTTGAATCCGGGTTGTGTGTAAGGCTGTCGCTGTTTGGGAATTGAATGCTGTTGGTTGCTCCTCAGAGGTTGGTGTGTACTTTGTGCTGTCTCTAGGAGGCATCAGCTCCTCACCAAACAGCCACCATTTCCATCATTATCTGCAAAGCAATTTAGAAACATTGAAGGGGACTGACACAAGCATCAAATGGATGGAGAATTATAATTTATGAGCTGATTAACCGCGACTAACATGCAAAGAACAATTCATGGATCATCTTGTATTATTTCTATAGTTTCTAGACACATTGTTTTTTCTAAAGGGATTCTGATAGGGAGATGCGCTGTATTCCCAGTTTCTACATTGTACATATGTTAAGACCATGCTAGATACTACTACACTAAAACTCAAGTAGAAGTCGAATCATAAACATCACTAACAATAAACAAATGAACACTAAATTACACCTTCCAGTCCTTGAAATCAAATCGGAACACAAAATGGTGATAAGCCACTTCATTGCCAACAGGACCATTCGTAGGAGCTGAACAAGAGAATATTGAATAAGCCATAAGCATAGATGGTTCAAACACTACCGCGAACATAAATTAAATTTTGTGTTGTTTTACTATTCCACTTACAAACAATATGAGAACCATTTGCTTCGACAGCAATTCTAACTCTGCCGTCTTTTGCCAGAAATGACAGAGCAAATAGATTCTCCACTGTCTGTGCAAAAGATCTTCTATTTAGTATCAAACAACTGAGTTCCACCCTTTCATTGTTCTTTAAAATCTCAGACGTTGTTGCCATGTTCAAATCTGTATCAGTTCTTTTGCCTCCTTCATTATTGATCTATTGGTATAAACCATAAGTATATAGCATTAACAAAAGCAGACCACTACATTACAAGTACTTATACAAAAGCATTAAACCCACTCTTGCCATGAGTACTTACAGCAAAACATTTTTCATACAGCACACAAACGATTAAACGATTTTACCTCCTTGGGCAGATGAGTTGTGGTAGGCTTTGTAAGCTGGACAGCAGCCTTCCTTTGCTTAATCTGAATATTCATGGGTCCAAGCCTTTCAAAATTTACAAAACAATGAGTTAGAACAAAAACAATGCAGAGTAACATTGACTCTTGATTTCATGCAAAGACTCACATTGTGCAACATCCAACAGCCCTCTTGAGTATTGGTGAAACAGAAAGTCCAATATCTCTCCATTTGAGACATGGGCACTATCTTTGTTCACTGATGGCCTATTGACTTGCCCGAAATATGTAATTAAACCAGTAATGAAATCGCTTGGGGTAGTTTCCCCATTAGAATGTGACATAACAGAGGCCACCACGGTGTTACTTGGACAAGTGCTTGTGCATCCGCTACTTGTTCTCTCGGAAGCTGAACTGAAAAATCCAAAATCCCAATTTACCACTAGTATTGAAATTCATTTTACTTCTCCCAGTGATTAAATAATTTTTGTAAATTGTAAATGTTATGGTAAGACCTTGCTCATGCAGTTTGTCAACTATATCAATGATCACATCAAACTTCATCGAATCCGGACTCATTAAATCGTCTCTTTTCTCTGCAACACAAATAAAAAAGGAAATGAAACCAAAGTATTTAACAAAGGAAACTTTGATTTTTTTTTTTTTTTTAGTGAATAATTTTCCGGCAAAAATATACCACTGGTGAAGCTCCGGACGGCGAGGTAGTCGGAGCGGAGCTCTCGCCGTGGCACCGGGTCTTGGCCGAAGTTGAGTAGCTCAAAATTGACAGTACACTCTTTCTCAGCCGTAGGAATTATAGAGATTCTCGGAGCAGATTGATCACAAAACTGATGAACAGAAGAACCCTAAATTTACACAAGAACCCTAAGTCGGTGGTGAAAAGACTACTCTAGGCGTAGGTGTCAAATTTCTAGAGTCTAGAAAAATTGGCGGGTGCTTAGTTACCAGCAGTACTTTTCCCGCGTTAGTACAGTTTCTTACCCTGCGTGAAACGGTTTTCACTTTGACTTTGGGGAGATTTTACTTATTTGATATACAAGTAATTTAGGACAAAGTTCCAGGTAAATACTCACATTGATGTAGATCAACTCCATACAATCATATGGTTTTAATAGTCTACACTCTACAATAGTAGAAACACGCAAAACTACTCAACATTAAAGACTACTTGGGTTAATATCGTCAATTTGTTTCACTTAAAAGTCCAAACCACCACATGCTCATTTCCTCGGAAAGTGATATTTAGGAACGAAAGCACGTTTGATAGGGAATAGAATGCTAATGGCACAAGTCAGTAAACTCCAAAAGGATCACAACAGTGTCAAAACCAACCTGTATGAAAGGGTAGAATCTAATCTAGGTAGAAAGGCTATCTACCTAATCCTATATACAAGCCAACACACGGTTGATCACTGAATAAATACAGCAGGACTATCCCATAATAGCTATAGCTTGCGCTTGGACCTGCGAAGTGCGCCTCCAGCAGCACGGTCATTATCATATTCAGGGGATTCTTCTACAATAGCTTCTTCCTGCACCATCCTGCCGCGATTCCTGGAAAGCTTTCGAATTGGAGTTGTGTGTCCTGTTTGGGACACGTATGCAGCTGGTTCCTCCTGAGAGGCAGGTTCAGAGTTGGCAGGGATTCTATGTGGCATTAGCTCCTCACCATCAGGCACCATATCCTTCATCAACTGTAAGAATATACGAAAGGATATGTTCTCAAACACAAATGATCAAGCATAAAAAGATCCATTCGGAGATGCACATAATGTAAGACTCAACCCAATGCTGGGGGAGTGAAGAGATTTCATTAGCCACTAACCAAAAGTAACAAACAGAACAAAAAGCTTGCCAACTTAAACAATCCTCTAGTTTAGATGCCTGCCTTCTTTCAATTTCATTGCAAAAGCTAGTAGGGATTGTCACTATTTCTCAAACAAGATGATTACAAATCCGTACATACAAATAAGAAAAAAGTGGTGATCTTTTGTTCAATTTTATAAACCATCTTGCACCCAATCAAGAAGCTGTTGCAAATAAAACGTAAAGTAGACTATACCTTCCAGTCCTTGAAATCAAATCGGAACACAAAGTGTCTATAAACAACCTCACGAGATGCTACTTCAGTGGCCTTGGCAGCATTCCTTGGTGCTGAAGAAGAAACAGAAATATTGAATAAACCAGAGGAGATGTTTAAAACACAAATCTAAACAAAAAGATAATAGTTAGTATTCTGTTGTAACATACATACCAACAAAATGAACGCGATTTGCATCAACTATGATTTCAGCCCGGCCATCTTTAACAAGGAATGAAAGAGCAAATAAATTCTCGACTGTCTGTGCAAAGAACATTCTGTTTAATATTAAACATTCCAGTCGGACACGTTTCTTCTTTCTTAATATCTCAAACATCGTTGACATATTCCTATCCGTATCAGTTTTTTCTTCTTCCTGTGCATCAATCTGTTGCATATAAAAAAAACAAATGTGTAAATAGCACTGGCAAAGTTCTCAAATTGCAGGAAACATTCCTAAAGTAAACTATTGTCGACAGACATTGCCACTGCATTGGCTAACACAGAAATATTAGATTTACGATTGCCCTAATAGCAATAATTAGACTATCATTTCCAGATCATAAAATACACCCAATATAATCAACTGTACCTCCTCAGGCTCATCAGTTGTGGTAGGCTTTATTCGTCTAGTACGAACAGCTGCCTTCCTTTCCTTATACTCAGTATTCATGGGTCCAAGCCTTCAGCAAAGTAACAAATCAAAATTTAGTAAATAAACAAGGTAAAATACACACAAATCCTTTACAAAGGGGAATTCATTACAAACAACTCACATTGTACAGCACCCATGAGCCCTCTTGAAAATTGGTGCCACAGCCACCCCAACGTCTTTCCACCGAATCGAGGCATGGCCATCCCTTAATTGTCCAAAATCTCGAATCAAACAGGTAATGAAGTCTGATGGAGTAATGCCGGCACTGGACTGTGACTTCACAGAGGTTACCAACGTGTTAGTTATGTCTAATAGTGCCTCTGCATCTGCCACTTGCTCTCTTGGCTTCTGAACTGAAAAAAAAAAAAAAACAACAAACATTGCAAACTTATAAGAAATTAACTGTATCTGAAATTCCATCCTTCTCAGTAGTCAACAACACATTTCGAAGCAAAATTTATTCAAAATGGCAATATAAAAACCTCATTAAATCATTTTTCTAAGCAATCCCTTTAAAAAAGTTCGACATTTTAATTTCATTTTCTCCATTCTCAGCTTTTTTTACCAGTAAATTTAATCATAAACTCACAGAGTGAAAGGGATTACCTAGCTCATGCAACTTCTCAACTCTACCAATGATGACGCCAAATTTCTCCGACTCCGGCTTCAATAACTCATTTCTCTTCTCTGCAACAAACACAAAACCCAGCTATTAAACAATAAATTCAAATCCATAAAAAACACAAACAAAAGTTTCAATTTCGAAAACAAATATAAATTCCCGATAATTAGAGATACACACCACTAATGAGGTTCAGGATTTCATTGTAGCCAGATCGGAGAGCTCGCCGTTGACCGGCGTCCTGATCGGTTGACTCATTTTCAACCTGCTCGGAATTGAGTCGCTCGCGCTTCACTGCTCGGAGCCGCTCCGCCTCCTCGCCGTCGTCGACGCCACGGCCTTGACCGGCGCTCCGTCGCGTTTCGCGGTCCTCGGCATCGAATCGGAGGAGGAATCTGGAAAGCCCTAAATCCTAATTGGAAGGAAAGTAAA
Source organism: Rosa lucieae (assembly GCA_024704745.1). NCBI lineage: Eukaryota > Viridiplantae > Streptophyta > Magnoliopsida > Rosales > Rosaceae > Rosa > Rosa lucieae. The sequence continues at coordinate 49,432 of JANPXK010001086.1, forward strand.
CCCTAATTTTCAGAGAGAGAGAGAGGGAAAGTGTAAAAATTGGAAAATGAGGTTTGGGTTTCCTTTAAAGAAGGGAGAGAATTTTTTAGGGGTTTGAAACTTTAAACGCCGCGGTGGTTTTTCCCGCTCGTAATAATTCGGGATTTTTGGTTTTGGGGATTTGAGAGGTTTTGATTATGAAACCTAAGGCTAAGGGGATGAGTTTTGTGTTTAAAATTTTGAATTTTAAATCGAATATCATATGATGTAATGATGAGCTGTTCGCTTGGTTTTTTTGGGCTGATACCATGGGGCTAGTTTAAGATGTATTTATTTTGGGCTTCTTGTGTGGTGTTTAAGATGTGTTTATGTTTGGGCTCCTTTGTTCTATTGTTATCCAATGAATTTGGAAGTGATATGTTTTTGGCAAGTGTAATACTCGTGGTGGATTTAGGGTTATGGATCCACCTTTTAAAAAAATAAAAAAAATAAAAATTTAGCTGTGGGCTTTTGTTGGAGATAATCAAGAGTTCTAGACGATACTGGATTGTTCTCAACTATGAGTTGATTCGTCGCTTGAATCTACTCGAATATGTTTGGAGGCAGTTTCTGGTTGTGAGTTTAAATGATCTCATTATGTGTCGTGGTTTGAGAAAACCATATGATCTCAATTAGTTTTTTAATCTTCTAGGATCATTTCTGTTAAAATTATTTATTTTGACTAACAAACTCTCTTCTCTTAATAATAGTATAGATTATTATTATATATATATACACACACACACTATTATTAAGAAAAGAGGTTTTGTTAGCCAAAACTGAAAATTTTGACATATTTAACCTTAAAAGATTAAAAGATTTTGAGAATAAATTAAATCACAAGGGTAAATATGACAATTATAAAATATATTTTCTTTAAGAAAATTAAAAGGAAATGATTTTACAACCTCCACTTTTCTCTAAATCCTAAATCTATTTCTTAGGGGTGGGCGCGGTTCGGTGTTAGGCCAAAACCGCAACCGAACCACTTGATTCGGTTGTGATATATCTAAAACCGCAACCGCATTTTAAAAATCCACACCGCTTACTTCGGTTACACCCTTTTGAGGTGCGGTGCGGATCGGCGTCGGTTGTGTTTGGCTTTTTTTTTTTCACATATTTTTAACCAAAGTCAATAAATTTAGCTGTCCTAAAATGAGTAAAATCAACTATCAAAATATCAACAAAATAAACAAATCATAATCTATTCACTAAATCAAGTAATGAACATTTCAAATAACCTGTTCATGAAATCAACATCTAAACTAGATAAATAACATTAACAATCTGTCAGCGTCCCAATTGGTGTTGTTCCCGTGCTTGACCCAGTTGGTGTCGCATTGGGAGTTTGCGATGCTCCACTTCCCTGACAATGAAATCAAACACATAATTTAGCAGAAATGAACATAGTTTGCGATGCTCAACTAATTTGCTGTACTAGTAGCTCAATAACAGTAAACAATGAAACAATCAATTAACAAACACTCATTGTCAAACAATTATCAAACACCCATTATCAAACACTCAAACAATCATTATCAATCAATTATCAAACACTCTATAAAGGATAACTAATGAAAACTAATTATCAAACACTTTGTAAAAAAAAAAAAAAAAAGGAAATACCACACTGAAATCAACAGATCAACAACACCCAGACTTGAAATCAACAGATCAACATCGTTAAGACTTGAAATCAAACTCAAAATCATCACTATCCACACAATAGCTCAATCATGATTTCAGACTTCTCAAACAAACTTAAGAAGCAGTGATAACAAAACCAAATCGATTTGAAGAACTGAAGAAGTAAGCAATTAAGAATTGAGATAACATAAACAAGCTGAACCCAAAATCGATTAAAAGTCGAACTCAAAATCAAGGTGAACCCATATTCGAAGTCGAACTCAAAATCAAGGTGAACCCATACCGATTCCATCCTGGAGATGAAATGAGAGGACGTCCTCGGTCGGAGTTAGTCAGCGTCGTCAGCCTTAGTCGACGTCTTCGGTCGACGTTCTATTGCTGTGCGTCGAGAGAGAAGAGGGTTGTCGCTATGAGTTGAGAGAGATGAGGGTCTCGACGAAATGAGACAGAGTCGAAATGAGTCAGCTAGGTTTTCTTCAATGAAAGCAATCAGGTGCAATGAGGAGTACGTGTAACCGAATTTGAACCAATCAGAATTCGACAACTATTAAAAATAATATCTATATAAATATAAATAATATTAATTTAAATAAATATTAATTATTCGGACCTGTTCACAAGCTGAACCTGGTTCAGGACAGTATATATCCGGTCCTATTTGGTCAAGTCTTTTTTCCTCCCCCCCCCCTGTTTCATCCTGTTCGGTCCCCAAGCCGGTTTTTGGCCTCCGGTTCGGTTTCTGCCCACCCCTACTAGTATTTCTACTGCAACAACTATCCACCTTTCTTTTTTTTTTAAAATGAAAATTTTTCGCAGACTAGTTTTTTTTAATTACTTTATCTCTAAAAATTTATGGCATTTTGGTAATAAAAGCAACATATGTTGATGAAAAAAAAATATTTAAAAACTTATTTGAGATTCTAGATTGTAGAAAGAGGAGTGTAGATTTCACTCCCATTTTTTTATATTAAAAGACGATTGAAAATTAACTTTTAGAACTTATAAATTATTCTGATAAAAAAAAATTTGACAAAATTTAGGGATCGTAACGTCAGAGTAGACAATATCCAAATGTAATGATTGCTCGTTGATGAGCATTGGTTGCCTCGCCTATTTGACCGACACTTCATTTATATACGAAGCGATGTCATACGTGGCACTCACTAACTTCCCTTATAATTGAGAATTTGAGATTCACTCTTGTTTCAATCTTTATGTCATAATTAATTTACGAGATTTGTAAGATTTGTCGTTTACATCGAATCAAATATTTACTTTTTTAGATCATATAATAACGGTGTTTTGTCTTTCGCACCATATATGTGCATGCACCGTTCATAACGCATACATCTACCAAGTTATCGTCAAATTTCAAAATTCCGACCACACCCATCATTTTCTTGCTACGAGAAAGTATTTCAACACGTTCTTCTAATCTTCTCCACCATCGATCGGGGTAGAAGGGTCAGTTTCAGAATTTCGTTACAGAAAACCCAATTCGAAGTTTAGGCCCAAAGGCAGTGGAGCGAGGCCGCGAGCTTTAAGAAAGCCGAACCACGACTTGACCCAAAAAAAAAGGAGGCACCAAAATGGAAATATATAAAAGCGACGAACAAACATAATAAATCTGTACATTCATCACCCCATCCATAGTGTTAAAAAAAAAAAAAAAAAAATGAAACTTTCATCTTTGATCGTATAAAACCAAAAACCCTAATTTTGAAAACTCAATGATGAAATGAGAGGAGGAGCATGGCTAGTAGGGAACACGAAACGAGCGCGCAACCGTGGGGCACGTTAGAGGAGCTCTTGCTGGTGTCCGCCGTGAACCGTCACGGCACGAAGCGCTGGGACTCCGTCGCCAAGGAGGTTAAGTCCCGGAGCTCCACGACGACAACGGCGGTGTTCACTGCTCAGAACTGTAGGGACAAGTTCGACGACCTCAAACGCCGCTTCGTCGTCTCGCGGCAAAACGACGCCGAATCGCGAAGCGGCGACGACGACGGGCTGGCGTTTATGGTTGACGAGCTCCGCAGGCTCCGAGTCGAGGAGCTCCGCCGCGAGGTCCGCCGTCGCGACGTTTCGATCGTGTAAAAAATTCTCGCCGTCCATCTTTGATTGAGATCTGACTGTGAGACGTCGTCGTTTCAATGGTCTTGGAGATCTGAGAGTGTGTGTTTGTATGTGTTACAGGTCGTTGGAGTTGAAGGTGAAGAAGATGGAGGAGGACAGAGACCGGAGCTTGAAGGCGGAGCAGCCGGCTCCGGTAAAGGATCTCCATCGCGACGGTGGAGGAGAGCAATCGGAGTTGCCGGAGAAACTGGCCGGAAAACCAAACTCCGGCAGAGACTTCGTGTCCGATTCCTCCGAGCGCGAGAACCGATCCTTCAACGAGTCCAATTCCACAAGCCAGAGAAGCGAGGCGAAAGCAAACGGCGTCGTGGAGAAAAAAAGGGATGCGGACGCGGAGCCCGGCCCGGAGAGGAACCAACCAGATCCGGTCCAGACCGAAACCCGATCCGAACCGGCCTCCGCCAACGGTAAAGTGATCGACGACGACGTGGACGATAAAAACGATCGCCAAGGCGGAGGAGGAGCAGAGCCGACAACGACGGGTCGACCCGGCGAGTCGAACGAGTTGTCGGGGTCGAAACGGGTGGTGGTAAAGGAAGTGAGGAAGCAGAACAGCGATGTTCAAAGCTCGGCTAGCTTGACGAGGAGGAGGAAACGACGTCGTAAAGGTGGCGATAGTAGCAGCGGCGAAGAGCCCGAGGGTGGTGAGGAAGTTTCTCCCGCCACCACGAAACGGGTTAAGCTCGTTAAACTTGAGCCGTTGGTCAAGGTCCTCAGGATCGTCCGCTCGCATCGGCTCGGCTCCGTATTCCAGCGCCGGCTTCGGAGCCAGGTATTATTAATTAAATTATTTTCAAAAAAAAAAAAAGTAATTATAATTATTTTTTCTCATAAAATTCAAATATTTAATCAAGCTACCCAGAAAAAAGGACGAGGGAACTCTAAGTTAGACTAGTTTCTTTTCGAGTCCGAACCAATGGTGTGGCATTTCCCGGTGACGATGGTGGAACTGTCATTCTGGGATTGAGCGGGGGTATTTTGGTATATTGGGAGTAGGGTTAATGAGGCAGTAACGCTGTAACAGTGTAATTCAATCTTAGCGAGGATGGCATGAACCTTGTGCTACAGTACAAAAAACATAGTCAAGATGGAGATGAATTGGCTTAGGTGGTGGTGGGGTCCAGGGTTGGAGTTTAGATTTGAGGTTAACCCCAAGGTCGTAGACTATGGGACTATGGGGACGTTACGCTTTGACACTAGTGCATATGTAACCGTCGATCTGTCGTGGCCGTTTATTTGATTTTATTTGCTATGAGTGGCCATTTTCCTGGCCAGAAAGCCTGGTGACAGAAAGTGAATTCTGTCACGTGAGTCGGATATTGATAGAAATAAAATAATGTTCACTAAGCTACAGTGAATTATTTAGTGATGCTTAATTTGAATGACTGATAAGGAACACTGTATTAAGCAGTTGGGATTTCACATAATGGTGGAATCTAATAATTCGTTGAAGTTAAATGCATCCCATGAATTCATCTTTCCTTTTTAATCCCTCCATTTAAGTTCCCTCTTAGTAAGGAATACATTTATTATGTACTAGTGTTTCTTTATTTACCCAAAATTATGCACTCAATTTTTTGGTGTATAATTTGAGTAATCTATAATGTTCCGCCCGGAATTGACGCTAGCCCCCAACAACATAGAGAATGTTACACTCACACATGCGCAGGGTACAGCTCCTGAAGCGCTAAAATGGAAGTGGCGGGCCACTATTGTATATTGGGTCCTCACACCATCACTTTTGATGCACCAAATTACCATGAAGCCCCTAATTTTTTAAGCGTGTTGAATCCTATCCATGGTTTTATTATACTGATCAAGAGCCGTCTGTTTCATTTTTTTTTTGTAGGAATCACAAAGGTACAAGAACCTGATTAGGGAACACGTGGACCTCAAGGTGGTCCAATCCAGGCTCGAGAAAGGGGCCTACAACGACTGCACCCACAAGTTCTTCCGCGACCTCCTCCTCGTATTCAGCAACGCCGTCGTTTTCTTCCGCAAGACCGCGCCGGAACACGTGGCGGCTCTAGAGCTACGCTCGCTGGTGTTGAAGGAAATGAACGACCAGCTACCGAGACCTAGACCCGCCGTGAGCACAGTGAAGCCCAAGCCCAATGTAGAGTCCGATATCACTACTACTACTACTTCCATGAGACCCAGCAAGTCGTCTTCGATCGTTGTGTGCGGTAAACGTGGTTCCATCAATGCATTATCGGAAAACAAGAAAGGAATTGTTAGAAAGGTAGAGGTTGAAGAGAAAGAAGCGAAGGTGAAGGTGAATGGGAAGAAGGTTGAAGACAGTGCACCGGTTAAGGTGGAGGACAAGGGTGTAAGGAAGAGAAGGTCGGCTCAGGAAAGAAGGGGAGAGAGAAGGTCGAGGACGACGACAACGAGTAACAGCAAGAATGTAGAAGCGAAGATAAAGCATGAGTCCGGCGGAAATGAGGTGAGTTTGCGTGATGGTTTGGAGGCGGTGAAGACGGAGAAGAAAGAAGACGTGAAGAAGAAGCAAGGTGCGGCGAGCTTTTTGAAGAGAATGAAGCAGAATGGTAGGAGAGGAGTTGGACGGGGAAAGAACCCTTCAGATGTTTCAGAGGATGAGAGTAAGGATAGTATGGTGGACGAAGAGGAGGAGGAGGAGGAGGAAGAAGAAAAGAAGAAGAGGACAGGGAGGAAGAAAACGGAGGTGGAGAGGAAAGTGAGGGTGACTCGCAGCTCTAATGGAAGGCGAGGGGGAAGAGGTCAGGAAAGCGGTGGGAGGGGGAAGAGAGGGGTCGGGAGGCCGCCTAAGAAAACAGAGACGGCGGCGGCTGGAAGCGGAAAACGGGGGAGAGACAATGGCGAGGCGGATCAGGTGGGGAGTGCAGGGAGGCCGAGGAAACGGACAAGGAGGTGATGTGCATGAGTGTTGTATCATGTAAATTAAGCTTAGAGCGTGCTTTGGTTGGTTTTTGGTTCTTGTTTTCATGTTGCTAGCTAATGCTATAGGATGCTTAGGTTCAGTTGGTTTTAGTTACTTTGGCCCAAAGAAGGCGAAAGAGAATCGGGGTATTACAAGAGGGGGATAGAGAAAAGCAGAGATGTATCGGTGAACTTGTAGAATGCTTTTGGGCATCCATTGCATATACACAGGGTTTTTTTTTTTTTTTTTCCTGATTGCAACCATTCTAGTTCTTGAAACATCAGAATTATCCAGCCTATCTATAAATACACTAAAGATTTGGAGGTTTAAATATTAATTAGGGACATTAATTTTAATGTGAAGAAAAAAAAAATCCTTTCCTTCTGGAGCGTAGATCCAATTTTCTTTTGGGCTTGGATTCTTCAGGTCCGTTTAGAAGAAGAGAATAATGTATTATAGAGTCATAGACTATTTTGGGCCTTGTATAGTATTATATTTCTTTGCATGCTGGTCTCTTGGGTTGGTCGTTTCCGAATCGTGACCAACGAATCTTCGTTTTCAATCAATGTCTTTTCGATTGATCTACAATTTTTACTGATTTTGTAAAAAGTAAATTGAAGGTCGTTAGTCATTCAAGTGTTACGAACAAATTAATTAATTGTCTCAACCTAGCAGAGCTCTACTAGGGTTGGGAGAGCGCCGCCCTCGGGTTTGGCCTCTCTGCACCTCTCTCCGTCTTGTATGGAATGCATCTACGGCGTCTTCTTTAGGGGCTCCTAAATCAAGACCGGCTACCACCGTGTCTTCTCTGTCGCAGATTTCGTCTGTGCCATTATTGCTGGTAGGCGTGATGGCTTGTGTTCTACCGGATTTTCTACCTTTTGCTGGAGGTGGCTCGAATTAGGCCAAGGCGGGCGAGGCTCAAAGATCAAGGTGAGTTGCTAGAGGGGGAGGCAGTTTCGATTCGATCATGGCGGAAGGGATCGGACTGTGAGATCAGGTCGGGTCAACCTCTTTTTGGGTCTTCTCTCCACATATGGCAGCACCCCCGTCGAGGACGTTTTCTAGCTACTCGACGACCCTTGGTTGTCTGCCGGCAAATGGATCATTTGTTTGGGTGGTCTGACTTCTGCAACGTCGACATTGGTTTGGATGGACGGATCGGTTCACACCCTCGTTGCCCACAGGTTGAAGGTACGGTGGATGACGGCGTCCTTTCTTTACGTGGGTCATCTGGTTCCATGGTGCAGGGAGAACGGAGGCATGGTGGCAGTTTGGTGCGGCGGTAGGATCACAAGCAGTTCGGCTTTGGCTGGCAGGGATAACCCTAAGTGGGCTAGGGCTTTGGCCTATTTTGCTGACTTGGACTTGGGCCCTATTGGTTTGCCTAAGGTTCTAACTTGTGGGCTTATTCTGTTTACCCGGTGAGGAGCTGATGTTAGGGTGCCCATGAGCTTGGGTGCCCTAATCAGTTTCAAATGGGCTTGGGCTTGGGCTTTTGTCAAGGTTGCTTTGGCAGACTTGACTTTGGGCTCGGGTCGGATTTGGATCTGTATTTGGGATCCTGGTTGCTTACAAATCCGGATCTTGGATCCGAGATAGCTGCTCATACTGATATGGCATTGGTTCTGGTTCTTAGGAGTTCGTTTGCTAATTCTCGAGTTTCTGACACCCTCGGTTACTTTCAAACTCCTAGTAGGTGAATCACCTCTCCTAGGTGATCATATCACCGGTTACGGTTACTGTTACGGTTACTATTACATTTACACTGCTTTTGTGACATGTGCAGCCCAGCGATGTCGTTTGACATCAAGTCACATCCTGGTTACATTTCATTTTAGATGCGTCTGGGCATCTTATTATCCTTTATTGTTTCTTCTTTATTATAGATGCGTTTGTGTATCTCGTTTTGCTTTATTGCTTTATTTCGATGCTCTTACATCGCTCCATGTAACCCTTTGTTATCACTTAATATAGTCTGTCGTATTTCCTTCAAAAAAAAAAAAAAATTAATTACTTTGTGTAACAATTAAGATATTCAAGATGAACTACGTAAATCTGAATAGTTGATGGATTGTTAGTCATACTTAGCCACTTAGGTGAAGGAGTAGCCTTATAAATTATCTTATTCTTTGATCATCAAACTTCATTTAAAAAACGATTCATTCACTTAGTTTCTTCATTTTCAACCTTTATGCCTTTATTTTGAATTGTTTAATCTGCAAAAGTTAAAGTTCAAAGAGAAAATTGAAAGGAGAGAAAAAACAGAGAAGAAAATTATCTTATGTTGTAGGACGAGATTTTAGATAATTTCAACAAATAATATCGAAAAGAAGGAAGCGTCGTTTGCATAGTCATATTAAAAAGAATGATATGAAGGTTGAAAATTAGTAGATTCTTAATGATGAAATTTTCTATTTTGGATATATTAGGTTTTGCAAGCAAAATATCAGTTGGGACCTCAAATACAAATTGGCGAAATTTGGCAAGTTATGTAATCTTCTAGAATTTAGAATTTTATCTCCGATTTTAGCTAAATTAGGTTTCCTTGTCTTAGTCAATAACGGATTATTATTTACGTTTTATAATTCTATTATATTTAGGATTCGTGCTATATATAAAAACTTAAAGTTACAATCTAATAAGGAGCTTAAATATAGTACGAATCCTAAATATAATAGAATTAGAAAACGTAAATAATAATCTCAAATATTTTAAGCTCCTGTATAACAAAGGTGTCTAATCTTGATTAAGCACCTTATTAGATTGCCCTAAACCTAAATTGTTAAATCATCTCATTTTTCACTCAAATTTTCAATTTTTAGCTCTAAAACGATTCCTTCAAAGAATCTACGCCATCTTGGACTTATCCGTCTGAGGTTGTTGGAATTTCTAGAAGCATCTATAACTTGAATCCAACAGCAATGGCATTGTATATGAGCTCAATGGCATCAAATCGATGGGAATGTTGAGGACTTCCGATCATACTTCCATTGTTTCCATGAACCTATTTGTGGCACTTCAATTCTTTGCGCTTGTATTTTGCTTGGCCATTTGCTGGAGGAGAGTAGATGGATGAATGAGTAGTCCATTACCGCGCTTGTGATTGGCTTGTGCACTGGTATTGTTATATTGCTGACCACAAAAAGGAAAAGCTCTCATTTGCATCTCCAACCGTTCTGTCAAATGATACGGTGGAGACTCAACGACAACAAATGAAAGATGAAAATGCTCCAATAGATCTGTCAAATCCTACGTAGATTTAACATTCCAATTCTCACTGTTAAATTTGACAGTTCTCACAACTCTGTCAAATTGTTTCTTTTCATTTTTCAATGCCTTGAGTCATTCTCTTCTTCTCTCTTTCCTCCTACCCAGATATGTTCTTAGAATCTGGGCATCTATTGATGATGAAAGAAAGAGATTAACCACTGCTCTATCAACAAAGACTGATGAGAGAAATCAAGCCATATAAAACCAATATTAAAAGTAGAATCCTTTTCCTGCAGACCAACACCCATGCTGAGAAATCAAGTCATCTATTGTTGGCTTGTTGCCCATCAAAGAAGAAAAAAGAAACCCAAAGATGAAGAAGAACGAAGATTAGAAGAGATAAAGAAGAAAAGTCGAATCATTTTCCTGCAGACCAACACCCAAGCTGAGAAATCAAGCCATCTGTTGTTGGCTTGTTGCCCATCAAAGAAGAACAAAGAAATCCAAAGAAGAAGAAGAACAAAGATCAGAAGAGATAAAGAAGAAAAGTTGAATCCTTTTCCACAGACGTACACCCAAGCTGAGAAATTTAGCCATATGTTGTTGGCTTGTTGCCCATCAAAGAAAAAGAAAAACCCAAAGAAGAAGAAGAACGAAGATCAGAAGAGATAAAGAAGAAAGAGAAAAAATAGTTTACTTTTTGTTATAATTTTTTTTGAAAAATAATAAAATAATATTTAAATATAACTAATATGTTGGATCAAAAAATTGTCAAAAATGACCATGACACGTCATCCTTCAAATTCAAATTTGACACAAGATTTTTGAATAATCCATTGGAGATGCTCTTAGTGTTTAGTGAAGATCTTTCCTTAATGACTTAATCTATCTGCTTCCTCAGATCATTTTCAATGCCGGATTCCAACTGAAGAAGAAGCAGTTTTTTCATAACTTCATGACAATCATGATGTTTGCAGCTGTTAATTGGCACTCTCATATCCTTTGCCACCATATATATCCTTAGGTGCTATGCATTTTTTCTGCAACTTCAGCATTGGTTCCCTTAAGAATCAAGATTGAAGATTATCTTGCACTTGGAGCAATATATTCTGCAACTGATTCTGTTTGCACCTTGCAGCTAGGTGCTTAATCAAGATGAAACACCTTTGTTGTACAACCTGGTTTTTGGGGAAGCTGTAATCAATGGTGCCACATCGGTCGTGCTTGGGATGAAATCAGCTGTCTCAGATTTCTGTGTACCAATTCTGTCCCCTCAACATGATTGGTCCACAGAGATTAAAAAATGGAACAAAAGATTAAGAAAATATTTTTTTAATATATGTGGACCAATCATGTTGTAGGGACAGAATTATAATAGAATAATGGAGACAGCTAGCTGATTTCATCCCGTCGTGCTTTTCAATACCATACTAACCTGCGTGCAAATGCATACATGATTACCAGCACTATCACAATTGTTCTTTTCAGCACAGTGGTGTTTGGTTTGATGACTAAACCCTAGTGAGGCTCTAGCTTGCTTCCTACATCAAAACAACACTACTTCACTAGTATGACATCTTCTGAACCTTCTAGTCCTAATTCCTTCATTGTACCACTGCTCACAAACTGGCAAGATTCAGTAGCCAATATCAGGTCCATGGACATATCCCGTCCTACTAGTTTAAGAACACTCCTAAGCACTCCATCTCAAACTGTCGACTATTATTGGTGAAAATTTGACAATGCCTTCATGCGGCTTGTTTTTGGTGGGCAGGGTTTTGTACCTTTCCTTCTAGAATCACCTGTTGAACCAAATAGTGACTATTGGGTAGCTACACCACCATGTATTGGGCTAACACTTGAGAGTTTCTCCTTCGGGCTGGTTGAGAAAAGATTTTGCCCCGACATAAATATTATTTCGAATTTGACAATTATTGCCAACGCATAAATATATTTCCTTCATTCTGATTCAGAACACTGCCACTTCTCCAAAAACACCCAGAACCCCATTTCTAATGTCAAACTATACGGTCGAGACCTGCACAGTTGAGACCAGTGATGGAGACAAGCTCAACAGAAGGTTGTTCAAACCCAGAGAAGTGAGAGAACACAACAACAACATCAAATCAAGGACGGCAATGATCCTCTAGAGGTTCTGCTGCATCCCTACTCTGTCCTGGGTGGCTGTCCAAGGCAAAAGAGAATTGGGGTATTACAAGATGGGACAGAGAGAAAAGCAGAGATGTATTGTGAACTTGTAGAATGTTTTTTAGGGCATCATATACAGTGATTTTTTTTTTGTTTCTTAATTGCAATCTTGTTCTTAAAACATCAGCATTATCCAACCTATCTATAAATACACTAAACAGTTGGAGGTTTAAAAACTAGTTTTTTTTTTTTTTTTTTTGGAAATGAGGTTTGTGTTGAAGGAAATCAGCTATTAGTGTGCCTAATCAAACTAGGAGTAGTAATAGGAGAGAAGATTCTAGAATTCCTAATCCTACGCGGATTAGTATTCCTTGTAACATTAGAATATGTATTTGTAATCCCTATATATAGGGCTCCTATTCTCAATAATATGACACACAATTCTCTCTACACTCTCTCTCGATTCCCTTTTTACTTAAACACGTTATCAGCACGAGTTCTAACCACAAAGCAAAAACCAAAAACCCGAAAAACCTTTTTCACCAAAATCTGCCGCAGCACCTAGCCCTTGCTAGCCAAGCCTTGCAGCCCTCTCGACCCTGCCTCCTCCTGCATCTCCGCTGCCCCTGCAGACCCCTCGGACCACCACACACCACTGCTGCTCCTGCAATCCTTCCGGTCATCTGACAGCCACCGAAACCGGACCTGCAGCTGCCATATTTTAGGCCCAGTTTTCTGCAAATTTCAGCAGCGACTACAACCCCCTGCTGCCCTCATCACCGAGCCCTCCATTAATCAACCATATTTCAAGCTTCATAAATTCAAGAATCAAGGTTTCAAGCTTCAATTAAACAAGCAAGTATTTACATTAAAGTTCCCGCTTTCCGAATTTAATTCATCCTTCTCTTCTTCGGGGACTTGAAAACCTCCCTTCTTCTACATCCCACCTTTCTTATAACATGGGTTCGATCTTGAAAAAGAGGAATCATGGGGATTCGCGCTATAAACGAACTAAAAGCGTTTGTAAGACTTCGGACTAAGAGCGTCCGTAAGCATCGATTTATGACCACGTAAACATCATTGTTTCGGTCTAATCCAATTTTTCTTGGAAATCGATTTCTTGGTAGCATAGCTCAGAAATCTTATTATTATTTATTAGTTGTCGTGGAAGTTTTAACTCCGAAACTAATATATTTCTTCTTCTTATTTCAAGATGTCGAAGCCAAAGCTTGACTTTCCTATGCTTGACTCAACTGGCTCTGAATATCATAGTTGGGTCACGGATGTTGAGAACCACCTCACTTCAAAAGGGATCCTTCCCGTAATTCAGGCACCAAATCCCGACCTCTTATTTGAGCGTACGGCTACGAATAATGCCACCGCACTCATCTTGATGAGGCGTCACATGGATAAATCACTTCGATTGGAATACTTGGCAATCAAGGATGCTAGAGAATTATGAGTTGCGCTAGAAGAGCGTTTTGGTAATGTTAAGGATACCCTCCTCCCTGACTTGAAAGTTCAATGGGGCAATCTACGATTCGCCGATTTCAAGTCTGTAGCTGAATATAATTCAGAAGTTCTGCGCCTCAAAACCATGTTGGGGTTCTGTGGACAACCTGTCATAGAGCAAGAACTAATTGAGAAAACTCTCTCCAACTTCCCCGTCTCAGCTATTTTGCTATCCAAGTAATATCGAACTGAATACAATATTGGACGGATCACGAGGTTTCATTAACTAATTAATGTGATGGCTGTAGCTGAGAAACATGATAATATTCTTGTGAGGAATTATAATTCAAGACCTATAGGAACTAATAGCGTTCAAGAGGCGAATTATAATAATGCACCCAAAGGAGGGCGCAAGGAGCGGAACCCTAAAATTAAGGGACACAACAGACGTTTTGGTCCATATAACCGCCCCATAAAGGAAGGTAATCATCAGAATGAAGGACGAACACGTGACAATACATGGCAACGTGGGAGAGGATGCCGTGGGACTCCAGGAAGTGGAGGAGCCACCCCCTCTAGGGGACGCCACCCAGGTGCAAATAATGCACCTCAATTAAGGGGAGGAAATCACAACGACGTGTGTCATCGATGTGGATCAAGTGAGCATTGGTTCAAGCAATGCAATGTGAGCAAACAATTAGCTGCTCATTACAAGGCATATAAAGACTTTAGAGAGCATGAATCCTATTTTGCCGAAAAAGAAGAAGGTAGTGATGATGCCAATGTCAATCTCACCATAACGGACTTCAAATCTGACAAAGAATTGCACAAGGATGCTGCAGATTTTGATTAGTGTAGTCCTTTATATTTCCAAGCATTATGTAATGGTAATTATGCCTTAAATCAATAAAATGACTTTTCGTATTAACTTTTTCCCTCTAGGCATACTCAAGAGTACTTGTGATGTCTAGGCAAGGTTTGATCTTAGAGAACGGTTTTAAAAGTGAGCAACGCTCCACCAAAATCTCGCCTTACCTTACCTGGTCACAACTAAATTGAAATTACTGAACGGATTGAGTGACTACGATTTGTCTACGGTTTGATTTTTATGTTGGATTAGATTTTGGTCAAGAAACTTTGATGTAATCATTGGCTATTATTAATAAAGTCTCTATTTATTTTTATTCAATGTCTTGGACATGTTTTAATTTCAAACTTTATTATTTTTCAGTATGTTTCCCGGAGAGCTAGAATGCCTTGAGAATAGTGCAACTACACATACTATCCTTCGAAATAGATAGCTATTTCTATGGATGACACCATCTCGATCTTCCGTGACTACGATGGCTGGATCATCTCAATTGATTCATGGTTGAGGACCAGCCCAATTTATGTTGCCAAATGGCATAATTTTAAATGTCACCGAAGCTCTTTATGCTCCTAGGGCAGGAAGAATCCTATTGAGTTTCAAAGATATAAGAGCCAATGGTTTTCATGCGGAAACGTATTGTGAGAATGGACAAGATTTCCTTTGCATCACCTCTAACGACTACGGATATAAAAGAGTCTTAGAGAAACTTATGTGTAGATTTAGTGGGTTGTATGCAACCACTATTCGAATAATTGAATCCAATCATGTTATAAGAGATGATTTATGGGATTCCGACACATATAGGCTTTGGTATGACCGTTTGGGACACCCAGGTCGTGATATGATGATCCGTATCTTAAAGACTTCACACGGACATCCATTTTTCAGAACAAGAAGTAGTAACACTCGAATTTCGGATCAAGGAGGAGCTCCTGCGCCTCAGGCGCCTTTCCCCTTCAAGTTCGGCCACCACAGGCCGGCGCCGCCATCCCCTTGCGGCCCAAGGGTGGCTTTGACGCCACCCCTGCTCCTCTGACTCCAATTTCTACTTCTAAAGTCAATTGTGATTTTGTGGCTCAACCAAAATCCTCATTGGTTGTTTCTAAAGCCCATCATTCATTCTGCAAAGCCTGCTCTTTAGCAAAATTAGGATCGAGACCATCCTATGCAAAGGACACGAAAGAAAATACACCATTCTTGCAAAGAATTCAAGGTGATATTTGTAGACTTATTCAACCACCATGCGGACCATTTCGATATTTTATGGTGTTGGTTGATGCATCGACACGCTGGTCACATGTCATGCTATTGTCCACTAGGAACGCTGCATTTGCTAAACTCCTAGCCCAGATTATTAAGCTAAGGGCTCACCACCCTGATCATCCTATTAAGTCTATACAGTTAGACAATGCTGGGGAGTTTACATAAAAAACTTTTGATGATTATTGCATGTCCATTGGGATTGAAGTTGAACATCCAATTCCTCATGTTCACATCCAAAATGGTCTCGCAGAAGCCGCCATTAAACGACTACAAATGGTCGCTAGGGCATTGGTAATGCGCACCAATACCCCTATTTCTGCTTGGGGCACTATGCCAAAAAATGCTTCAGACCATACCCCTCAGACGACAGAAGAGGTTTTTTCTGTTGTCTGATTTTTTTTAACGTCTTCAGACGACAGTTTTAACTATTTCTGTTGTCTAAATAGTATCAAAATCAATACTAAATCAATTTTTTCAAGTTTGTTGTAATTTAGAAAACTCAGACAACAGAATTCTGTTGTCTGAGTAAATGAAGAAATTATTTCTTCTTGTGTGGACAAAAACCTATTTTTGGCTGAACTAAAACTTATCTATCTTTTAAAATAGACCTAGACCCGGCCCCGTGCTTTCCCACACTTGGTGAAAAAAAATCAGAAAACTCATTTTCCATTTCCCAAACCTAGCAGCACCTCTTCTTCGATGTTCTTCCACCCTCGTTGGTCTCTCATATCGGTCTCTCTCCTTCTCGATCTATCTCTCACCTTTTCTTCTGGCCAGATCTGTATGCTTTGGTTCATGATTATTCTTTCTCTCAAACCCTGATTTTCTCCGACAGCCCCTCTTTCCCTTTCTTACCTATCTCAATGTCACCCACCAAATTGAGTTTCAAACAACTTGGTGGCCACTGCGTTGACCTGGATTCAGGGGTTATTTGCTTTGGGTATCTCAATTCAGTTTCGTCTCGTGTCGAATCCGATTCAACTTGATGCTTCAAATTCAACAGCCGGGTTTCTCGTGTCGGGCTCGTCCGAGCGGCGTGTGGAAGCACTTGATCGAAGCAGCAGTAGCAACATGTTCCCCTCCACCTCTGTCGCCAATGTCTTATGGTCTTGACAATCTTTTCCTTCTATAAACTTGCAATGTTGTATGTGATTGTTGAAGCTTGGGTATGTGACCCCTTTTTTTTTTTTAATTAGTTAGGTGCGAGATGAAGGAAATATTTTGTCCAGGGCAGCCTTTACCCTTCCAGGGGTTGATCGATGTTGATGAATGAGATATCGAAGGGGTGAGCATTCCCTTTTCTGTGTTACAGTTTGGCCTCTAGTAGAAATTTTGTTGCTTCTAAATTTACTATCAAAGGCTCATTTGTTCCTATATTCATGCTTATATCTTTCTTTAAGTTTAACTGCATTCTGTCACACGAGCAGTACATAAATTAAACTAAGTATGGTAGCTTGAAGTAGATTTTAAAGATTTAACTCTCATTCTGAAAGGAAAAGACAAAAATCTTTTGAGGAGTGTTACCGAAAATTTTTTTCCTGGTCGAGTTTCAGCAATCATGGGTCCTTCAGGAGCTGGGAAAACAACATTTCTTTCTGCGTTATCAGGAAAAGTAACTGGATGCACTGTGACAGGTTCAATTCTAATAAATGGAAAAGCTAACCAATGACTGCCTACAAGAGAATCATTGGCTTTGTGCCTCAAGATGATATTGTGCATGGAAACTTGACTGTGGAGGAGAATCTCCGATTTAGTGCAAGGTGCAGGTATGTGATCTACATCTTTAAAATTTTCTCCATCATTGCTTGAAAAAAAAAAAAGTTTCACCATAATGTACCATCAAAATTTTCTTATTGACAAACCCTTACGGCCCTAGGTTCATCATAAAAAATATTTGTCTCTTTATTGGGTGTTTCTCAGTCATCCTTTATCAGACTTCTATATGCTAGTGAGGTGGACACTAATACTACATGTTAGTCTCTTATGTCACCGGAAATTATTTCCTCGTTATACAAAAGCTAGGGATTTGTTGAATGCAAAAGAAAATGATCATGATGCTATTGCACTAGCATTTCTACTTATCTTCATACATGATTCTATTTGGTTGGGTACTTTCCTAGCTACACCCCACCCATTAGATATGATAGGTAGTCATCATATGTTAATATTAAACTCTGAATCAATAATCATGTAAGTTTTGTGTCAATCAGTAATTTTCTGTGCTTCACTCTTATAGCGATTACATCTTGTTGGTGGTCACCTTGATACTGCAGACTGTCTGCCAACATGCCAAAACCTGATAAAGTTCTGGTTGTTGAAAGAGTTATTGAGGCTCTGGGACTAGGGGCACTGAGAGATTCCATGGTAGGTAATGTGGAGAGGTGTGGAATCTCTAGGGGTAAAGGACTGGGCAAGCAGTACATAAATCAAACTAAGTACAGTAGCTTGGTATAGGGACTGGTCCTAGTTTTATTTTGTGTTGTTTATTGAGTTATATATTTAGTTTTTGCTTACACTGGCCTGCTTTTGTAACTGATTTCCATGTTGCAAGATTGAATTTTTTATTTTTTATTTTTTGGTTGCAGGTTTTTGGTTTGGGTACACTTGTGACTATCTTGTGGATTTTCTTATTGCAGGTAATTGCTTTACTTCCTGCATCGTCTTAAAATGTAGATGTTTTTCCATTTATTTTCTGCTATTTGTTATTGGTTGCACTATTAGTAGTGACTAGTGAGATTGTTTTCATACAGAGGCTGCATCATATAGTATTGCTGTTTTCATGTACATGTCATTTTGGGAGACTTGGAAGACCCTTGATTAGTTTTCCTCAGGTATCTTTCATTCCTTCCAATAATTTTGTTGACTTGATTAGTTTAAACTTGATACACGTATCGATATGATTAAAGTGAACCAATCTGAGAACTACTTTGTAGTTCAGATTCCCCCACAAAACTGTACAATGCTTTTATGGTTGCAATATAGAAAGGAAACATAACTATTGCTGTTAGTGTCCTATTAGAAATTTATTAGATTAGCACTATTAATTTGGTACCTCGATCCTTTAATAATTGTATGTAGTGCTTATGTTTTTCAGTGCAGATACATTGTATCAATTATCTAAATTTATGTTTATTGGCTTGTTTGTTTAGGTTTTGATTTTGGCAAGGACAAATCATTGGAGTTCCTTCAGCTCAGGATCTATTGAAGGTTGATAGTAACTAAGGTTTGAGTAAGTGAGAGGCAGTGAGAAGAGAGATAAGAGAGTGGGAGGACATTTATAAGAACTGTCGGTGGGCTTAGTAAAGCCGCTTGGTCGGAAAGTCCTTCCGAGTAGTACAATCAAAGGGTAAGTAAAAAATTGGGGCAAATGATTGTTTTGATGGAGTAAACGACCATGTATAAATTAAGAAATTCTTAAATGCATTGATACAACTAATGCAGGATTTGACGGTGGAGTTGTGAGATGAAAATCTTTGGTTCATGCATGTACATCCTGAATTTTGTGTTTTCTTTTCTTGTGGAAGCAAAAGTCTGAAAAAGTCATATATGTTGGTTAGGAGTTGACTCTGTGTTTGGCGGGACCTTTTCAACTTGCTTTGTTTTGCTCTTCTTGCAGGTTTGGATTTGAATTGCATCCCTTGATCTGTGTATATACTCATGGCATCAATCTTGTGAAAATATATACATGATATAGATTTTGATTCTTTTTTTTTTCCTTCTATTGTTTCCTCTGTTCATATACTCATGGCATCGATCTTGTGAATATGAAGATCACGGGGATTATTGATTAATTTTGATTCTGACTTTTATGTTTATATCATGTGAATGCCATTTAATTATTTTTACTTTGGTTGATGTGGCCTGCCTTGTTATGGTTATGATGTTTTAATTATGAAATCGCACACGTCTAGAGGGCAGACTATGCTACCAAATGTGCTTTAGCTCCCTTATCTACATTGTTCTTTATTTGCATTGTTCTTGAAATCGGGTTGGGTGTTTATCTTTTGGTTATGGGTTTATAGCTTTTGACCGAATTAAATGTTTGTTCAGTATATATATGATTGTTTATTGGGTTATAATGGACTTGCTGCATTTGCTTCTTAAATTTAATGAACCTTATTATGTCCAAATATGAAATATGCCTATAATATGAAATCTGATTGCATCATAATAACTTGCTGCATTTGCTTGTTTCAGTGGGAAAGGAAATCAAATCTTGCTTACACACAGAAGGATATTGATGTGGTTCGAGCTGAATGGGCAAATCATGTTATGAAGCTCTAACTTTGGTTATGTTTAAGGTAGATGAGTAGCATCAGGAACTGCTTTTGTGCATTTATATATAACTGATGGAAAGTGTTGATGAACCTAAATTATGCATGCAGTTGCTTTGCCTAGCTACTCTTTCTTTACCTTATAGGTTTTTGACTTGGTGCAATATTAGGTAAATGATCGAGATCGATAAGATGGTTTTTTGGTTATCTTGATCATTATGTAACTGTTGGCTAGGTTTAGAGTTGGAACTATGGATTGTATTTTGGATGATGTTGATGCAATGAAACGTAGCCATCATTTTCAATGCAGATTTTAGTCCAATTTTATGGTTTTGATGATTGTAAATGAATGATGTTGAAAGGCAACATATATATGCAGGTTTCACAATTATGTTGTATCAAGAAAATAGAAACAACATAAATAAATGATCTTCTGTTGTTTCTACCAAGTTAAAACAACAGAGAAGTAGAGTTCAATGAGCTCTCAGACAACAGAAATAGGTGGTTGATATGTTGTTTCTACCAAGTTCAAACAACAGAAAAGTAGAGTTCAAAGAGCTCTCAGACAACAGAAGAAGGTGATTGATATGTTGTTTCTACCACGTTCAAACAACAGAAAAGTAGAGTACAAATAGCTCTTAGACAACAGAAGTAGGTGATTGATATGTTGTTTCTACCACGTTCAAACAACAGAAAAGTAGAGTTCAAATAGCTCTCAGACAACAGAAGTAGGTGGTTGATATGTTGTTTCTACCAACTTCAAACAACAGAATTATGTTGTTGCATACGAAATTAGTCAACATATAACTGTCGTTGTTCTTCAAATCAGACGACAGAAGCATCAACTAAGCTTAATATTAGTTCAATCAAACGACAGAAACAACAAAAACTCCGTCATCTTACATTAACTACATCGACAATTATTTTTTGAATCCGTTGATGAAGTGAATTTCCAACAACATTAATATGTAGTTGTATGGTGTTTCAGACGACAGATAGACTCCGATTCTTCAATATTAGGTTCTTTAGACGACAGATAATCTGTCGTCTGAGTGCATTATCAACGACGGAGAATATCTGTCGTCTGAATGGCTTAGAGACGGCAGCCACCTAGACAACAGATTTTTACTTCATCAGACGACAGATATAATCTGTCGTCTGAAGGCTTTTTTGGCATAGTGGGGCTATGCAATATTGCATGCAGCCGTGCTTATTCGTCTGAGGCCCACTGCCACTCAACCCTTCTCTGCATCCCAGATGGTGACTGGGTATGAGCCTAATGTCTCACACTTACGCATATTTGGGTGTGCAGTTTATGTGCCTATTGCGCCACCACAGTGCACCAAAATGGGTCCTCAACGACGATTAGGCATTTACGTTGGATATGATTCTCCAACGATTGTCCGCTATTTAGAACCCTTGACATGCAATCTCTTTACCGCTAGATTTGAGGATTGTCACTTCGATGAGACAGTCTTCCAGTCGTTAGGGGGAGATAAGAACATCAATGTTCAACAGGAACGACAGAAATTGTCGTGGTTTGTCCCCACTCTATCTCATCTTGATCCCCGAACCGCACAGTCCGAAATTGAAGTGCGGAAAATTCTCAATCTTCAAAACGTAGCAGAATCGATGCCTGATGCGTTTTCTGATATCGCTAAAGTGACGAGATCACACATACCTGCTGCAAAGGTGCCTGCAAGGATTGATGTCCCTAAAATTAGAGGACATGATGCCACCTCAAGTGTACATGAGTATGGCGCCAACATCCCCACTCTTGGTGACGTTGTGGCTAGGCCTACGGCTCCTACCAGGAAGCGCGGGAGACCTATAGGTTCGATGGATTCTCGCCCAAGAAAGAAAGCGAGTTTGGCACAAAATAATCCATTAATCATCGATGTAAATAATCTATCTCATGAGAATATTCCGGATTATGGTTATGTCCAAGAGACATCATTGGGGGACGCTCCAATGTCAGAACCAAATCTAGAGAATAGAGAGATCTCCATAAATTACACTAGTGTACATGAGATGATGGATAGAAATTCTATGGCAATTGATGATGCATTTGCCTATCATGTTGCAAAAGGAATCATAGAATATGATGATATCGAACTTCGCTTTGTAGAAGAATGTCAACGAAGAGCGGATTGACCTAAATGGAAAGATGCGATCCAGGATGAATTGGATTCACTAGCAAAGAGACAGGTATTTGGGTCGATAACGCAGACACCCCCAGATGTAAAACCTGTTGGCCATAAATGGGTCTTTGTTAGAAAGCGTAATGAGAAAAATGAGGTGGTACGATATAAAGCCCGCCTCGTGGCGCAAGGTTTCTCACAACACCCTGGGATCGACTACTAGGAGACATATTCTCCAGTAATGGACGTTATAACGTTCCGCTACCTTGTCAGTTTGGTAGTTTCCAAAAAACTTGACATGCAGCTTATGGATGTGGTTACAGCATATCTCTATGGGGATCTAGATTCAGAGATATATATGAAGGTTCCAGATGGACTTCAATTACCCAAATCAAGTGGCTCTAAACCACGGAGTGCGTTTTCAATAAGATTAAAACGCTCACTATATGGATTAAAACAATTTGGACGAATGTGGTATAACCGTCTAAGTGACTACTTGATTGGGAAGGGATATATTAATAATGAAATATGCCTATGTGTGTTCATTAAAAGAACAAGTTCCGGATTTGCAATCGTAGCGTTTATGTCGATGACATGAACCTAATTGGAACTCTAGATGAGTTAAAGGAAACTGCTAAATACTTGAAATCTGAATTTGAGATGAAAGATCTTGGGAAGACACGGTTTTGTCTCGGTTTAGAACTCGAGCACCGTAGTGATGGAATTTTGATCCATCAGTCTGCATACACTCAGAAAATCCTAAGGCGCTTTAATGAAGATAAAGCAAAGCCTGTGAGTACTCCCATGATCGGTCGTAGTCTTGAGCCCGGAAAAGATCCGTTTCGTCTAAAGGATGAGGACGAAGAATCGTTAGAGGCTGAAGTACCCTATTTAAGTGCAATAGGCTCATTATTGTACTTAGTTCAATGCACAAGACCGAATATCTCATTCGCAGTGAACTTGTTAGCTAGACATAGCTCTGCGCCAACACGCCACCATTGGATTGGTGTAAAGACAATCTTTCGATACCTAAGAGGTACGATTGATATGGGCCTATTTTATCCCTACAGAGAGAAAAGATATGACGGAAATTTGGGATGGGACCCCAAGAGGCAAAGAGCCACCGTCCAAAGAATTGCCGCCGCCTGCGCCGCCGCCTTCCAGAGTGGCCGGCCTCACCCTATCCCCCTCCATGAAAACGACAATGATGTTTTGATGGGTTTTGCTGATGCAGGGTACCTCTCTGACTCTCCCAAACAGGTTATGTCTTTACCATGGGAAGCACAGCGATATCTTGGAGGTCTACAAAACAGACCATTGTTGGTACTTCCTCAAATCATGCAGAGATTATTGCTCTACATGAAGCCGTGCGTGAATGTATATGGCTAAGGTCAATAATTAGACATATTCAAGGAAGTTGTGGTTTGAAGTCTACCACGGATGAACCTACATGCATTTATGAGGATAATGCAGCTTGTATTGAACAAATGAAGTTAGGTTTCATCAAGGGTCACAACACAAAGCATATATCGCCTAAGTTCTTCTATAATCAACAACAACAATCACTTCTAAAGATTGAAGTGAATCAAATCCGATCAGAGGATAATGTAGCAGACTTATTCACTAAGTCGTTACCTAAATCCACCTTTGAGAAACATGTAAAGAGCATCGGATTGAGAAAGTTATCCGAACTCCCATGATTGCAGCAATCAGGGGAGATATCGATATCAGGGGGAGTTATGATGTCTACATGTTTGATCTCGAAGAATAGAGGACGTGTTGTACTCTTTTTCTCCTCCTCGAGCGTGTTTTTGTCCCACAAGATTTTTCACTTGAGCAAGGGTTTTAACGAGGCAACGGATGAAGCGTCACCACCAATTTTGAGCAGCACAAGGGGGAGTGTCGAAGGAAATCAGCTATTAGTGTGCCTAATCAAACTAGGAGTAGTAATAGGAGAGAAGATTCTAGAATTCCTAATCCTACGCGGATTAGTATTCCTTGTAACATTAGAATATGTATTTGTAAACTCTATATATATGGCTCCTATTCTCAATAATATGACACACAATTCTCTATACATTCTCTCTCGATTCCCTTTCTACTTAAACAGTTTGAAACTAATTAGGGACATCGATTGTCATGTGAAATCTCATCAAAAAAAAAAAATCATTTTCTACTGTAGATCCACTTTTTTTGGGCTTGGATTATTTGGTCCGTTTAGGATAAGAAAACATTGTATCATAGAGTATTTTGGGCCTTGTATATAGAGAATATGTTATTTGCATGCTGGTCTTTTGGGTTGGTCGTTTGACTCGTTTCCGAATTGTGACCAACGAATCTTCGTTTTGAATCACTCACATTATTCTTTCATTTGGTCCGCACTTTGCCGTGATTTTTATTTGCTCTTGAGATAATAAAAAATATATCGAAGGTTGTCAGTCATTCATCTGTGTCGAACAAATTGATTAGTTTGTGTAACAATTAAGATCTTCAAGCCTTCAAGGTGAGTTATGTAATCAGAATATCTGTTGGTTTGTTGGTCATACCTAGGTGAACGAGCAAGTTGGCCTTGCAAATTATCTCATTCTTTGATTATCAAACTTCATCTAAAAAACCCTACTCATAATCTTGCAAAGCAACAATGGTGAATTATATCTCTGATTACACGGCTTGCAAAATTAATAACATTAACTTAACAAGTACAGAAGCCAACTGAAATATCAAAACACAATAATAAAGTCTTACATCACCAAACAACAATAAGAGAACAGGAAAAATGAAACAGTCATTGGGAGTAATCTACTCTACTCTAGCTTCTAAGCTTTCTCTGCATTTTGGCTATACACCTGATTACCATCACATAAATCCTATTATGAGCATTGTCTAGGACTTCGAAATATGCATACCTCCACTTCTTCTTCAGCACCAAAGGGCCACAAACACCCCAAAAGAGCTCTGGAGCTGAGTGCTTGTTGGTATTTCGCCGTCAAGGTTATTGTATGAAACATCAAAGTCTTTCAGAAAACTAAGCCACGAGAGTGACGATGGAATTTTCCCAGACAAATGATTCTTGGAAAGGTACAATGTCTCCATGTTCTTAAGGATTGATATCTGCTCTGGAATGTTTCCTGAGAAGTTGTTGTTGCTAAGATCCAAATGACGGAGAAGCCGCAATTGGCCAATCTCAATAGGTATGCTACCACTAATGTTATTACTCTTTAAGTCCATTGCAGGAGGAAAGTAAGACAATGTGTATTGTACAAACACTGTTGGACCTCGGGATCCATAGACAGGCAATTCAAGCTCGATATCGTCCTCTTGATTAGCAGTCTTTTCGGATACCCACATCGGGAGCCTACAAAGTTCCTTGGGAAATTCACCTGAAATTAGGTTGGCTTCCAAGTTCAAGAAATTGAGCCTTGGAAGATTCACCAACCAACTAGGAATGGAACTTGTTAAACTATTAAAAGACATATCCAAGACCTCTAGCTTCTTTACCTTAGATAACCATACAGGAATTTGACCAGTGAAGCCACAATCATCTAAAGCCAAAAGCCGAAGATTTTGTAGTCCATCAAGATCAACCACGCCAAGATCAGCCGGCAACTCCCCACCTCGAAAACCAAAGGCGAAGGATAAGTATACAAGACTTTTGCAACGCCCCAATATCCTCATTGCCCTTGAGATATTGGTCAACCTATTGAAACCGAGCGAGAGGAAGGACAAGGATGTCAATGATAGAATCTCAGGTTGAATTTCTCCTTCTAAATCGTTATGACTCAGTCGAATTGCTCTAAGAGACCGGCATGAGTAAAGGCTACTTGGTAAGATACCAGTGAGCAGATTCTGACCAAGATCAAGTTTACTAAGTTTACTTAGACTCGAGAAATTAAGGGTAGAGACATTTCCTTCCAGATATTTGATTCCAAGATTCAGCTCTCTAAGGTTAGAGCAATTCATCAGAGATGGGGGTACAGAACCTTCGAAATTGTTGAAATCAAGGAACAAGAGTTTCAACTTGGAGAGTTTCCCAATGTGTAGGGGGATCATGCCACTGAATTGATTAAAGTGGAGGTCAAGAATTGCGAGGTTGGTGAGGTTGACGATTCTATCACTAATGACTCCATTAAGCAAATTGAAAGGTAATGCAACTTCTTCAAGCATGGTAGCATTATAGATATCTTGTGGAAGTAATCCCGAAAGGTTATTGTTCCCGGCACGAAAAACCTTTAGTTGGGAACACTCCCCTATTCCATGAGATATACTGCCACTGAAATTGTTGAAGGAGAAGTCCAATAACGTAATGAAGGGTGAAGAATTATGACAAACAGATGAGGGGATAGACCCTGACAACATATTATTGCTGACACTAAAACTAGTCAAATTACTAGCTTGTCGAAAAAATGAAGATGGAATTGCACCATGAAAGTTATTGTTGGACAAATCCACAATCTGAATGTTGATGGATGGCAGAGAAAGTGGTAGCTCTCCGGAGAGAAGGTTATAGCTCAAATCAAGGACCTCAAGATGACTCAAGGACAAGAAGAAGCCATTACTTAGCTCTATCGAACCATAAAATGAATTATGGGAGAGGTTGAGGTGGGTGAGATGCGGGAGATTTTCAAGTGATGAAGAAGGAAAATTACCTCCTTTGAGTTTGAGGCCTTTGGAGGGTAAGCTCAAATGAGTGACCGAACCACCCGGATTACAAGAGATGCCCTCCCAGCGGCAGCACTCACCGGAAGTCCAATTTAGAGGAGTTGAAGTTGACAAAGTGTGGGCAAAGGACTGAAGAGAGCTGCGTTCAGTTTGGTTGCATGCGTGAATGTTTATAGAAAAACTAGAGAATATGAGAAGGAGGACAAGGAAGCGATTAGCCATGGGGTGATATTAGATCAGTTCACAATTAGATTGCTCAGAGGCTTGTATTATGTCAGTTTGTAAAGCCATTGATGAAGAAGCATAAAGTTGGACAAAGTTAGATTCAGTTCATATTTAGATTGCTCAGAAGTCCTCCATCGTTTACTTTTAGACCATAACACTAGCTTGAAGACTGGAAGTGGAAGTCGTTTGGATTAGGTTTGGTACTTAAAGTCCAAGTTCTATCTTTTGAAAGATGAATGTTGGTGCTTCAGTCAACTTTTTCATTGAGAGTGATTAACGCATATAGACGGTCTGCTCTTCTTTGAAATCAATAGACACAACCTGTTTGTCTTCCCAAACTTTATTATTTGTAATATTTAACAAATTTTGAATTAATGTAATATTTATATACTTGCATAGCGAGAAATAAAAAAAACATAATCCAACTATGCCAAAATATAGACCATAACGATGATTAACACTAATCCAGAGCATGAAGTCTGCTACATAAAATGATCCTTCGTCTTTTACAAAAAGAAACTGACTTGAAAGAAGCTTAGAGTACTAAAGTACGCTTTTCCAGTTTTCCGGTTTCATTCGACTTAAAAGAAACATTTCTTTGCCAAATTCTTCATCTTGAAGATTTATGATGACAGAAATTAAATATAAAAACAAACTTAAAAGCATTCTCGATCTGTCACATAAATGCCATCAGAAAAACAGAACCTTGGAAAAGATAAACTACCAAAGCCTTCTCTGAACTCTTAACTATACACATTCTTATCATCGCATAGAGCCTATTTTGTGAATTGTGTAGCAAACGTGCATATCTGCATTTCTTCTTAAACACTAATAGCAACTTCAACAGCTTCCCTATAATTTTTATATAATAAGGAAGCAAAAGTCAAAGCTTTAACATTTTTTCTTCTCCAACTCCAACAGATTCCATATTTTACAGCAATCTCTAAAATCTCCATATTCTTCCTTAAATTTTTAGAGATTGCTGTAAATATAGGGAATTTGGTTTTCTTTTTCCTCACTTTCCCTAAAATAGGGTTAGTTATAGAGAATATGTTGGAGCAAAAAAGACTTATTTTTCCCTAAAATAGAGAAAAATCAAAATATGGGGAAGTTGTTGGAGTTAATCTAAAAGGCCACAAACACCATAAAATTGGTGAGATTGGTGTTCATTCTCATGCAAAAAGAGTAATGAGCCACAAGTATTAATGTGGCAACTATGTTTGACAATTGACATAGTTGGTGTAGAAAACAAGAAAACATTGCTGCATGTTTCACGTAGTGCATACGTGGTTAAACTGGCAAGGTGAAAAAGCTAGATATGTGAATGTATTAATTATTGTAGGCTATTAATGATGACAGCATGTTGAATAAAGACTAGCTTGGTCTTTGTTTGCCGCTCCACGCTATTCACAAGATGAGAAGCTTGCCACTCTTGCTTTTGGTATGCCTATATATATGTAGCAAGATTGATGTATCAAAGCATGCAAGTAAGCATCAGGCAAGCAATAGAAATTACTTGTGGATTGTGCATGAGAGTGAGAGAGAAAATTGCTCAGAGAGAAATTCTCTTAGGTGAGATAGTGTGTTCTTAGGTATTTTATGAGTGAGGGTGTGCAAAGGTTTCGGGATTTGGGTTATGAGATTTAACTCATGTATCTTGTACCATTTTTATTCTCATAGTGAAAGACCAAATATATATCTTGGGTGGACGTAGGTAGGAAATTCGTCTAACCACGTTAAATTTCGTGTCAACTGTTTTTATCTTTGTTTGTTTATTCTGTTTTATTGTGGTGTTGTTGCAGGGTGTGTCTATTCTTGAATCCCGGTTCGTTCGTGGGGTTAAAATCCCAACAAGTGGTATAAGAGCTTTGGTTCAAAGCTACGGCAGTTCATTTGAGATTCAGGGCACCACGATTAATTACAACAAAGAGTTTTACAATTCAGCAGTTTGATGGCAAAGGTAGCTTTACTCTTTAGCAGAGGAGAGTAAAAGATATTCTTGTCCAACAAGGCTTGGTTAGAGCTTTAAAAGGCAAGGATGGGAAGCCAGAAGGAATGAAAGATGATAAGTGGGAGGATCTAGAGTCACACTGTGTTAGCACGGTATGACTCTATACAGCTAATAACATTATCAACAATGTTATGGGTCAAGATTCTCCATCGGCTCTGTGGGAGAAGTTGGAAAAATTCTATCTTGCTAAGAGTTTGACCAACAAGTTACATTTAAAGCGGCAACTATAGAAGCTGAAGATGGATGACGGTGATAATCTCATGG
The DNA here is from genome assembly GCA_024704745.1 of Rosa lucieae. Taxonomy (NCBI): domain Eukaryota; kingdom Viridiplantae; phylum Streptophyta; class Magnoliopsida; order Rosales; family Rosaceae; genus Rosa; species Rosa lucieae. Next base: position 78,653 of record JANPXK010001086.1, read on the forward strand.
ACCACATGAACGTGTTTAATGGATGCTTGGATCAACTTCGATCGGAAAGTTGATGTGGATATTGAGGAGGAAGATAAGGCCCTCTTACTTCTTACCTCGCTTCCCGATTCGTATGAAAATCTGGTGACAACCATGTTGTACGGTAAATATGTAGTAAGCTTAGAGAAAGTACAGGGCGTCGTTGGTGTCCAATAGTACTCAGAAGAAAGCCACTCTCGAAGATGGGCATGAGTCTGCGTTTGTTGCTCGGGGTGAAAATCGTGGAAGGACATCCGATGGTAGATCTGATGCACGCAGTAGGTCCAGATCTAGTTTCGGAGGAAAGTGTGTATAATGCTATGGGTGCAAAGAGTTCGGTCACATCAAACTGTATTTTCCTAGAAGAAAGGATGGTACTGGTCTGAATAATAATGCTGGGGTAGCGGAAGATTATGGAGATGTTTTCACAGTCTTCGAAGGTATAACACTTCTCCTTGTGAAGACTGGATTTTAGATTCAATTTGTACTAACTATGTATGTTTGCTCCAAGAGGGATTATTTTGCAACATTCCAAGAAAGTAAGGGACGTAACTTGTTTGTGGCTAATAGAGCCCCTTGTAAAATTGACAGCGTTGGAATGGTGAAAGTAATGATGTATGATGGAGTGCTTCGCATTTTATACGATGTTGCATATATACCAGAAAGGGAAAATTTCACAAACAGTACACCAACTAAAGGCCACTAATAATTTTTATACATAAAGTTTCAAACCGATCATTTTGGTACACGAAATCTGAAGTCCGACCCACTATTCATACGCGATGTTAATGACGCCGTTAATTTTATGTAATTTTTCATTTATCAAGGGATAATTTAGTACTCTCTCACTCTAACCTCTCTCTCCCTCCCCACACCCAAACCCAGAATCCTCTCTCACTCTGATTCTCTCACCCCCAATGGCGTCACCCACTCCCGGAATCCTCCTCCGACTCCTCCAGTCCATGAACTCCGCCACTAAAGTCACCGGCGACCACCGATCTTCCTTGCTCCAAGTCATCGGCATAGTCCCCGCCCTCGCCGACTCCGACGACCTCTGGCCCAACCAAGGCTTCTATGTCTGGCTCTCCGACTCCACCTACGTCTCCCTCTCCGAGAAAGACACCGATCTCATCCTCGCCAACCGCCTCCAGCTCGGCCAGTTCGTCTACGTCGAATTTTTCTTTGATCACTTTCTCTTCGGTCAAACGGGTCGGGTATGAGCGGCGTGATGGGGCTGAGCACCAGCGCCGGAAAATGGAGAACGCTCCCCGACAAAATCTTCTGTTTTCCCGGCCAGAATCCGGAGTTGTTGTTGTTGCTGTTGTTGTTGTTGTTGTTGGAATTTAACACCAAGATTGGGATTAGAGGGTTCAACCGGAGATTCTTCATGGCGTTGTGGATTGATGGTAATGGTTGGAATTGCAGAGGTGATCGGGTTTTTTTTTTTTTTTGTTGGGAGAGGGAGGGAGGTACCCAGCGAGAGAGACAGAGAGAGAGAGAGAGGGAGAGTGAGCTCTGGGTGCCCAGAGTAAAACAGAAAAAGGCGGGTGCTCAGAGTAAAACATTGAAGAGACCAAATTACCCTCCAAATTAGGCCAGGTGGCAGTGAAACTAACGGCATCATTGACGTCGTGTCTAGATAGTGGGTCGATCTTTAGATTTCGTGTACCAAAATGATCGGTTTGAAACTTTATGTATAGAAATTATTAGTGGCCTTTAGTTGGTGTACTGTTTGTGAAATTTTCCCTACCAGAAATATAGAGGAATCTAATATCGCTTGGTCAGATGGACTCCATGGGATGCAAGTATTTAGTTGCAGGTGGAGTCATGGAAATCACACGTGATTATATGGTCCTGGTGAAAGGAAAGAAGAGTGGTGGTTTATGTTGTCTGGTAGGAAGGACGATAATTCCGAACTTGATGGATTGTTGAAAACAAGGAGCGCTAACAGATTTCTAGGATACAAACAATGGTGAAAGGTTTAATCCTGCTAGAAGAGAGGGTGCATCGAGACCCTTCTTTGAAGTAACCTAGTAAAGTTAGTTTAATGCAGTTACACATGGTTGGCCAAAGTGCTGAATCAAGGTGGACCGAATTTGATTGATTCAGGGTGTATAGCTAGTCTATGTGAAGGCCAATGAGTTTCTGGTGATGGTGCAGGTTTTGCATGGAATTCTCACCAGGGTGGATGTTGAGATTGATGTTCATTCTCATGCAAAAAGAGTAACGACCCACAAGTATATATTAATGTGGCAACTATATTTGACAATTGACATGGTGTGGAAAACATTGTTCCATGTTTCGAGTAGTGCATATGTGGGTAAATTGGCAAGGTGAAATAGATATGTGAATGTATTAATTGTTGTAGGCTATTTATGGTGGTAACATGTTGAATGAAGACTTGCTTAGCCTTTGTTTGTTGCTCCACGTTATTCACAAGACAAGAAGCTTGCTACCCTTGCTCTTGGTATGCCTATAAATATGTAGCAAGGTTAATATATTGAAGCATGCAAGTAAGCATCAGACAAGCAATAGAAATAGCTTGTGGGTTGTGCACGAGAGTGAGAGAGAAAAGTGCTAAGAGAGAAATTCTCCTAGGTGAGATAATGTGTTCTTGGGTACGTATTGTTAGACTGAACGAGCAAAACCAAATCCATGATCAATTCACAAATACATAAACACACTGTATATTAATCAAGACCACATGAACCAAAATACAAGTTTATATACTAACCTTCTTCAGTATTAGGAGCCATTGCAGTAGCACTAATAAACTTGACAACGAACGCGGATTGATCTTCTCCTCAGCTCTGGATTTAAGCTCATTTCTATGGGGCAGGACTTAATGCTTTGTAACAGAGAGAGCAGGGACCAACACTTCTATATATATTGGCTATGTTCCTAAGAATCCTCCCATAAAGATGTTTCTTAGAAACCAAGTCACCAACAATTAGAAAACCTAATGCAACACTAAATCGGATTACTATGTAAACCAACTAATGGATTCCTAACCAATGAGTTGATATAATTATCTCAATAGGTTTCTAGGTATTGTACTTATCTTACAACTCCATTAATGAATCAAGTTATAATCCAATTTGCATTCTGCATAATAGATGATGATAGGTCCATTTAGTTCTAACATTCTCCCACTTGGACCGTCATTGTCTATTCACAAACTGAATTAAAGCAATTTCCAGAAATAGCTGAAGTGTGCACTGAGATGTAAGTGTACTGTAAATCCATTCAACTCTGTCAAAATGCAGAACCATTGCAGAATCAAGAAATAGGCATGTTCAAATGAGCATACTCGTTGCAGACCACAAAGCAATAGTTTCTGCACTTCACATGAATTCAAACTTAATGTGATGCAACCAAATAACATCATATATCAAACTGTAGTTGTTATTTGATAACAGTCCAACCTAAGTATTTTGAATATCAAAATCACAACGCAAACACAATTTCTTTACACACAGTGGATCAATGTTTGCTTCTAACTGTATATATGCATATATAAAACAATCCACTTGAACTGAACTGAACTGATAAACTGTACAGCTACCAAAAATAAATAAAGCTGTCAAAACATTAACTGAAAAATACCTCATTTCATTAAATCAACCATGAAGTACAAGGTTTCTATTACATAGTTCAAAACAGAAAATCAAGAACTAAACCAAAACAAAACTAAACTGAAGAAACAATTTTCTCAAAACATTTTGCTCCCACTGAACTTAAGCATCTTCAAAACTCGACAGAATTCCCATATTCCTGGAATGCTCCTTAAAGGCTGCTACTGACAATGCTTTAGTAAATGGATCTGCCAGTTGATCACTTGTCTTGACTCCAGAAATCTCAACTTCACCATCTTTAACTCTCTTTCTGATACTATAGAATTTTAAATCTATGTGCTTAGAGTTATTTGATCTCTTACTATTCTTACTGAAAAACACTGCAGCCTCATTATCACAAAACACCTTCAAATTTCCAGTAACAAGATCACTCAACACTTTAGTCTCCAAAATAAAATTTCTGATCCATAACCCCTCACACACTCCTTCATATATAGCTATCAACTCTGCCTGCATGGTGGAAGTAGCTATTAATGACTGCTTCATTGTTTTCCAAGCTACTGCACCACCTGCTAGCATATAAACATAAGGGAAAAATTTGGTAAGTGAACCTGAACTATGGACCACTACGAACTTCAGTATATAAAATTCTAAAACATAAACTTTGGTACATCAAATTAGTAGCCCGACCCAAGATACATACACGACGTCATTGACGTCGTTAGTTTGTCATATTTTGAGGGGTAAAACGGTCTCTCTGTCTCTCTCTTCCCCTTCCTCACTTTACTCTGTCATTTTGCCTCTTAAATCCCAAGCCCATCTGCTCATAACCGCCGCCTCCGCCGTTGCCGACGCCTCTGCCCCTAACCTCACCACCTGTCTCGACCACACCGACTTTGGCCTCTTCTTCCAGACCTGGTCTCGCTCATTTCTCGTCCTCCCTTTGTCTCCTCTATCCTTCTCTCTCTCTCTCTCTCCTCTCTTCCGAACTCGGTCGGCAGGCCCTCCCCTCTTTATTCGGATCGATTCCTACCAAAACAAACATGGTTCTCTTTCCCGAGACGAATCGAGACAACACAATGGGACTCTCACCAATAACTTATCCATCACTAACAATCAATTTCAATCAAATTTTTCCATTCAACACTACTCAAGCAATTTCTCAAGCCAGACACAAAACAAGAAACAATTCATTCTAGAACTTTGAATTTACCTTCAACAAGTCAGATTTGCAGTCTGGATTTGGACTCCCTCGCAGCAGTTTTCTGAAAACTAGAGGGAGAACTCGGTGATGAACTGGTATCTAAGCCTCATTGTGCACAACCTAGAAATCTTTGAAGTTTAACTTCCACTCAAGGTCAGGCCTCGTCCAGGAAATCAGTCGAACCAGAAACTAAGCCCATACCCATCGGAGAAGTCGCCAGCGTAGCAACAGCGTCGAACCCGAGCTAACCCAGAAACCAAGTCGACAAAACTCCTTCAATTTTGAAAACCAATTAGCCTAACACATAGAGAACGGCATGAAAATGAGTTTCCATAACAGATGCAGCTTAATCGGTCGTCGGAAATTGCAGAGGTTGCCGGTGAAGGTTTGGGCTCCTCGTCGTCGGGTTTCCTTCTCCGTTCAATGCATGGACGATCTAAGGATAGTAGGCTATTAGCGACGGCGAGATGAAGAAGATGGTGGTCATCCATCGTCTATCGGTGGTCGTATGGTGGCGCGCCGGCTGGGTTGGGTCACGAAGGCGTCTCGAGTCACAAGCCATGGAGGGTGAGAAAAGGTCTGGGTCTATGTGTAGAGAGAGAGAGAGAGAGAGAGAGAGAGAGAGAGAGAGAAGGGGAGGTGAGTGAGTGAGTCAGAGTGGGTCAGAGGGAGGGAGTGAGAGTGAGTCAGACAGAGGAAACTGAAGTTACTAAATAACCCTTTGACAAATGGATAATTACATAAGAGTTAACGGCGTTATTGACGTCGTGTATGTATGATGGGTCGGGCTACTAATTTGATGTACCAAAGTTTATGTTTTAAAATTTTATGTATAGAAATTCGTAGTGGGCCTAACTTCATGTACTATTTCTGAATTTTTCCCTAAACATAACCACAAGTCGACTTCATAGATGTAGGATAATTCCCAGCAAAGTCAGAATCAGTAAAACCAACCAATTCAAGCTTTTTCACACGTTTATACACAAGCATATGGCCTTTGGTCCTTTGCAGGTACCTTAGAACCTTTTTGCCAGCTGTCCAATGCTCATGTCCAGGATTTGACTGAAATCTGGATAGCATACCTACTGCAAAAGACAAGTCTGGTCTTGAACAGACTTGTGCATACATCAAACTCCCTACTAGCCTAGCATATGGTATAGATTCCATCTCAGTTTTCTCAATATCAGTTTTAGGACACTGATTTTTAGTTAGTTTATCTCCCTTAGACATTGGAACTTCACCATTAGCACAGGTTTCCATTCCAAATCTTTTCAAAATTTTTGAAATATAATTTTGTTGAGATAATCCCAACAATCCCTGCTTTCTATCTCTCTTAATCTCAATTCCTAACACATATGATGCTTCTCCCAGATCCTTCATGTCAAAGTTACTTGACAAGAAAGCCTTAGTATCTTTAAGCAATTTTACATTACTGCTAGCAAGAAGAATATCATCTACATATAGGATAAGAAAGATAAAATTGTTTCCAACAACTTTAAGATATACACACTCATCGACAAGATTTTCAGTAAAACCAAAAGATGAAACCACTGAGTCAAATTTCTTATACCACTGCCTACTAGCTTGTTTGAGTCCATAAATGGATTTCTTAAGCCTACAGACCATATTCTCTTTCCCTGCCTCAATAAAACCTTCAAGTTGTACCATGAATATTTCTTCCTCCAGCTCCCCATTCAAGAAGGCTGTTTTTACATCCATTTGATGTAATTCCATGTCATAATGAGCTACTAGAGCCATTATGATTCTAAATGAATCTTTAGTTGAAACAGGTGAGAAGGTTTCTGTAAAATCTATTCCTTCCTTCTGTGTGAAACCTTTAGCAAGTAGTCTAGCTTTATATCTCTCTATGTTTCCACTGACATCTCTCTTGGTTTTAAAAACCCACTTGCAGCCAATAGGCTTGTGATTATCTTTTGGCTTCACAAGCTCCCATACTCCATTTTTATACATTGAATCAAGCTCTGCAATCATAGCTTGAGTCCAAGCATCAGAATCATTACTTCCAATTGCTTGTTTAAAACTAGTGGGATCATTGTCATCAGATAATGCAGATTCTACTTCACTTAAGTAAACTTCATAAATATCATCCTCCTTTCCAAACCTTGGTTTCCTCACTCTCTGTGACCTTCTTGGTACCACAACTTGGTTTTGCTGTGGCTCAGTTTGAGGTTGAGGTTCAGGTTCTGGTTGTGGTTCAGGTTCAGGTTGTGGTTCATTTTGAGGTTCAGTTTGAGTCACTTGCTCTTGCTCCTGTCCTAAGTCAAACTCAGCCATTTCAGAATTAAGATCATTGGCCTCTAAATTTTCATCTACAGCATTTTGACCTTTGACTAGATTTTGACTTTGAGCCAATCCTGAGTTAAACAAATTATTTTGAATGCTTAGCATTACTGCTATATTATCCACATTTTCTACAATTTCTTCAAAATCTGAAGACAAGTCTTCAAAGTTTGTATTGCAGACACTTTCACCTAAAAACTTAACTTGATGAGTTTCAAAAACTCTGGGTGAATGATGATGCGAATAAAGCTTATAGCCTTTAGACTTTTCACAGCAACCAATAAAATGACAAGTTACAGACTTTGGATCAAGCTTTCCTAAATTTCGATTATAAATCCTTGCTTCAGCTTTACATCCCCAGACATGACAATGGTGTAAACTTGGTTGCCTACCACACCATAATTCAAATGGTGTTTTATCTACAGCTTTGCTTGGGGATCTGTTGCAAAGGTAATTTGCAGTTCTTAAGGCTTCTCCCCAAAACATCTTTGGCAATCCCGAAGTACACATCATACTTCTTACCATGTTTAATAGAGTTCTATTTTTCCTCTCAGCTACCCCATTTTGTTGGGGATTATATGGTGTTGTATACTGAGCCTTAATGCCTACACTTTGCAGATATAATGCAAAAGGACCCTTTTGTTGTCCTTGCTCAGTATATTTGCCATAAAACTCTCCCCCTCTATCAGACCTCACAACCTTAATTTTCAAATCCAGTTGATGTTCAACCTCAGTTTTGAAAATTTTAAAAGCTTCAAGTGATTGTGATTTTTCTGACAGTAAGTAGATGTAGCTATACCTGGAAAAATCGTCTATAAAGGTAATGAAATAGATATTTCCACATATTGTCTTATGTCTAAATGGTCCACATATATCTGTATGGATTAATTCCAACAGTTTCTTGCTTCTGTTGGCATTTTTCTTTCTTAAGTTTGTCATTTTTCCTTTATAGCATTCAATACAATTTTCAAGTTCATCAAAGTTCAATTCTGGAAGTGTTTTATTTTTCACGAGTACTTTCAATCTATCTTTGGATATGTGGCCAAGTCTCCTGTGCCACAAGTATGCAGATTTTTCATTATGCAGAATTCTTTTTACACCAGTAATGGTATTTATACTTGATGTGTTATGGTTGTTGTGACGTCCCGAACCCGAATTCACCGGTTTACTAGTCATTTGGACGGTAAACAACTTTTACTTTTACTTTTACTGTCGTTTCAATGCTTTTAGGGCTAAAAGTTGACTTTTTGTTCGGGTCAAAATTTGAGAAAATTTCCTTCATGAAAGTTGTAGAGGACGTTAAACCAAGCGCGTGCATATGTGGTACGTAAAAATCGGAGTTTGTATGCAAAAGTTATAAGCGAAATGGTAAAGTTACTGTTCATAGTAATTTTCTATAAATAGCCGAGTTACTATGGTAAGTTTCTATTTTCGGAAACTTACCGAGCCCTCTCCTTTCTCTCTCCCCGATTCTCTCTTCCTCTCCGACCTCGTCACCTTCTTCCGGCCATAACTCCTCCATCCGGCGACGGATTTTGACGTATAAGATGTCGTTGGAAAGCTCTCTTCCTTCTCTTGATTTCTGGGTTAGTTTCGTAGCTTAATATGAACTGTGGAAGGTGAAGCAACGAGAAGAAGATGACGGTCACTGTAGCAGTTTTGAGGTAGCGTCGATATTTTCTGATTCCGGCCGTCTCCGGCCACCAAATTGGCGTCGAAGGTTCGGTTTTTGACATAGATCATTTCCCCTAAGGTCTTTCATTTCAATTTGCAGTGTAGAGGTCGAATTAACAATTTCAATTTCTAGGGTTCTTGGAGTTTTCTGGAAAAATTTCACCGGCCTAATTGGAGCTCTTCCAGGTAAAATTGGAACTTGTTGTAGTTGAGAAAGAGGTTGGGTTTGTTGAGTAGATGGTGCTGCCAAATTTTGGTGGCCTTCTGAGGTGGTTGCCGCCGGCGCGTGGGGCCCACGCGCTGCCACTGTTGGTGGCGCGTGGAGGCGTGTTGGGCTGTGTTTTAATTCCAGTTTTTAGCCCATTAAATCCTATAAATATTGCAGAGCTTGTATATGAAATTTGGTGAATTTTGGAGAAGCTTGGATTTAATTATGAATTTTTAAAGTTTAGGGTTTCGATTATCGAATTACGAGAATCCGGCCGTCGGATATCTCTCGGTTCTGCCTTGGAACCTTTAAATTAACGAAATGGTATTAGTGGTATAATTTGGGTTGCATCCGAGGAGAAGTGGAGATGTAATTATGAGGATTTGATTTTGAGAACCGTATTTAATTATTGAATAGTTATTCACGGAAAATAATTGTATATAGGGCGACGTACCGAGCTATTGCTCGACGAAGGAACTCGTATGCATGGTCGCCTAAACAGTAATGTGAGTGGACATTTGTTTTTAAATTAATTTCGCATGCAGTATTATTATTTTCTTCCAATTGAGATTTAATTATGTTTTGAATATTTGAGCGTTGATTTATCAAGATTTATTTATGAATTACGAGATTAGTATTGAAATTCCTTCCCGAGGGCTTTTAGTAGATTTTTGAGATAGTTATTCAGGAGTTATTGAGTTGAGAAATGATTTTCGGGAAGTGACTAATTCAGAAAATATTATGAGAATTTTGGATTTCGAATATCGGTTTTTATGAGGATTCACGAGTACGGATGTTTCATCGAATATTTGAGCATGATTGATTTATCGAAATTTATTGAGCTTTGAGCTCCGTACTTATCAGCTTTGAAGTTAGATTGAGTTTTCTTTCCGAAAGCATTTATTGCTTTACAGAGTATTTGATTTTATGCTTTCGAGGATGCTTTCGAGGATTTATTGAGGTTTGATTTAGTGAGTTAATCCTGAGTTATGCTTTCGGTGAATTATTATTGGTTTATTGAGGTAATATCGAGTTTCTTTCCGAAAGCAAGTGATTGAAAGAGGTTATGTTCAGTTCTTGAGGAGGCTATTCAGTTTATTAAGGAGGCCAGTTTTGGCGCATGCGTATCTTACCTAGTTGGCAGTCCCTTCTAGGTAATAGTCTGGTTGGCAGTCCCTTCCAGACTACAGCTCAGTTGGCAGTCCCATCCGATGCGTCACCTGGTTGGCAGTCCCTTCCAGATGACATGAGGTAGCTAGTCGGCAGTCCCGTCTACTACCTGTGGTTAGTCGGCAGTCCCGTCTACTACATGTGGCTAGTTGGCAGTCCCATCTATCCACCGCCTCCAATCCCGGTTGGCAGTCCCTTCCGATGCGTCATCTGGGTGGCAGTCCCTCCTAGATGGCATGAGATGACTAGACAGCAGTCCTTTCTAGTCATCAAACGAGCTTCATGAAAAGGATGTTTTTATAAGGATTGAGGATGAGATTTTAAGAGATTTCAAGATGTTCTTGTTACGTGATTGAGATTTCAGTAAAGAGGATGATTAAGAGTGTTTTCAAGATTGTTACTGCATGCGAGATTTTAGAGAATAACTTGGGAAAGCATTAAGTTTTATTTATACATTTGAAAGTACTTATTTTTCGTCCACTCACTCTAACGGATTTTAAATGTTTTCCCCTGGGCCCTTCGGTTTTAAATGCCCAGTTTGCAGGCCAGTTTAGCTTGAGGTCGAGCGTACTTGGGGTTGAGGCATAGCTGTCATAGCTTCCGCATTATAAAAGTATTGGTCGTTCATCTTGTTTTCTTTTCTCTTGTACGCCTGTACATTAGATTGCTCTGATAACCTATGAGATTAATATTCTTAAATTCAGAATTGTTTATGAAATGAGAGATGTGAGATGTTGTGTTATAGGGAGCAGGGTGGCTCCAGGAGAATAAGGATGGATGATTTAGAAGTGTAATTGTTTTTCTACAGGTTTTGGGTTGTCCATTTTTAGGGGAAGTTCTGTCAAATTTTTGGTAGAATTTCTTCTAAGGTGGGCCCCGCAGGGCCTCTTCGGATTTCAGGGTGAAATCCGGGGCGGGTCCTGTCAGTTGTTTTCAACAAGTAAAGTTTCTTGTTGACCTAATGAACAATTCAATCTTAAATAATCATTCACAATATCACCAGAACCAAAAATAGAATAATCTTTAGGCAAGAAATCAAGAGAATCCTTGAAAATTTTTATTCCATTAGAACCAATGTAAAAATTACATCCACTTTTAACCAAAAGACTAACTGAAAGCAAATTCCTCTTAATTGAGGGAATGTAATAAACACTATCTAAAACCAGAAAATTTCCTAATCCCAAATATAGTCTTAAAGATCCTACTGCCTTGACTGCAACTCTCATTCCATTTCCAACGCAGATGTTGGCTTCATCACTTCTTGGCTTCCTCATCCCTATGAATCCCTGCAAAGAGTTTGTAATGTGTAAGGGACTGCCACTATCTAACCAATAAGAATGAGGTTCAATGTTAACAAAATTAACTTCTAATGAAAAAGTTTCTAAATGATCAAATAAATCAATCTTACCCTTTTTCACAAGCCATGCCTTAAATCCTGTACAGTCCTTCTTCATGTGTCCTACTTTCCTACAGAAATAGCACTTGAACTTAAATGGCTTGTTGACTTTAGCTGCTGCAGTATTTCCTGACGGCTTGGCTATAGTTTTCTTAGGCTTGAATTTGTTCTATTTCTTTGGCTTTTCAACTAAATTGACAGAGGTGGAGGGCTGCTTCTCTTTCTTCATTCTACTCTCCTCATCCACACAAATAGCTATCAGCTCATTCAAGGTCCAGCTCTCCTTCTGTGCATTGTAGCTAGTTCTTAAGGTATTGAAGCTAGATGGTAGAGAATCTAAGGCATTGTGGACAAGTTGGTCATCCTTGACTCCCAGATCTAAATCCCTGAGCCTAGTGTTAAGCTCAGTGAGCTTCAAGATATGCTGCCTAACACCCCCACTACCAGTATACTTCAACTCATTCATCTCCTTGGAAAGTCTAGCTGCCTCTGCCTTATTGCTCTCCTTGAATTTTTCAGCTATTGCTTCCATATAGTCAACTGCCAAAACAGGCTCTTCAATACTACCCCTCACAGTATCAGACATGGTAGTTCTCATTACATTCTTAGCTCTATAATTAGACCTATGCCAGTCTCGATAATATTTCTTGTCATCGGATGAGCTAGTTGCATCTACTCCATAAGGCTCTATATTAGTAAAACACAAATCCATGTTGTCATGCATCATTAGGTAGAACTCTACACCACTCTTCCAGGCCTTAAAGTTTGATCCAGTAAGCATCTGGATATTGTTCAAATTCATGTAGGTGATTCCTTGAGAGCAAAACAAAGAAAAGTGTAAGTTTTTAGTTTTATCAGTTCTCATAACAAGTTTTGTCAAAAGGTTTCTGCATTCATGTGTTGATTCTAAAGCAGTTCAAGCAAACACACAAGCAGAAAACAAAACATTTTACAAAACAAAACAATACCAAAAGCAAATAATGCAATTATTAGCCCCAATTCTGCAGTCAATATCAAGCATCACTTTTATAGCAGAAAACATGATATTCTGGAGGTTCCTCAATCATTATGCCACAAGCAGTGAATTCATATTATTCTAAAGACAATCAACATCTTTATGACAGAAGAAAAGTCCCTAGAATCCAAAATTGAACTCAAAATTATGCATAATGCTGTTCCACTTTTAAATCATATAGCTCAAACTTCTTTGGAAGACAATATACATACATAGTTTAAAAGTAAAACACAAGTTTCTGGTCTTTTCTTCATCTTAATGAATTTTTGAATAACAAGCAGATAATCACTTTGTGCAACATATCCACTTAACCATTTAAATTCGCAGACCATGAAAAAATTTCCTTTCAATCTGCAACTTTTAGCATAACAAGCATGTACATGGAGATCGACTTAATCACACGTCACATTATACCATTGCAGATCATCAATTATAGAAATTTCACAACATATAAACAATCATATCACAAACATCAGAATATTAAATTTCATGCTCATCCCAGAAACCATCACATCACAAAAACAAATTCTAAAAATTAAGTTTCATCCGGTCACCATCTACTCTAGCCTAGGTGCACGCCGGGAATGCCTCTATTGTTCTTGCATATTACGATGATCAAAATATTCTAATTTTAAAAACCCAAAATTTCCAGAAAATTCTAACCTTGTTCTTCTTAATTTGTTGCAAAACTTTATCGCGGAAGCATGAATTTTTACCCAAAAACAGCAGTCGATCAGTTCGGCTCCTTAATCCGCAGTGATTGGAGTCTTGAATTCCATAGAGGATATAAACATCCTCTGCGCTTTCAATCCCAGACGAAGAACCCTAATCCCCAAACGTATATGACCGTTAGAGTATAACGGTCATCTGTAGCAGGGTTTTAAATGGGATTGAGTCCGGGTCAGCGCCTGCGGGTTTTGGGCCGAAAAGATTTTTCTAAAAACTGGCCCACTGGTGGCCCTTTTCTTTAGCAAGGTTTAGAACAATTTTTCTATAAATTTTTGCTGAAAATAAAATTTTGGTTCTTCCAAAAATTGATTAATCAAAATTGATTTATGTTTGTGAATACCTGATGCTCTGATACCATTTGTTAGACTGAACGAGCAAAACCAAATCCATGATCAATTCACAAATACATAAACACACTGTATATTAATCAAGACCACATGAACCAAAATACAAGTTTATATACTAACCTTCTTCAGTATTAGGAGCCATTGCAGTAGCACTAATAAACTTGACAACGAACGCGGATTGATCTTCTCCTCAGCTCTGGATTTAAGCTCCTTTCTATGGGGCAGGACTTAATGCTTTGTAACAGAGAGAGCAGGGACCAACACTTCTATATATATTGGCTATGTTCCTAAGAATCCTCCCATAAAGATGTTTCTTAGAAACCAAGTCACCAACAATTAGAAAACCTAATGCAACACTAAATCGGATTACTATGTAAACCAACTAATGGATTCCTAACCAATGAGTTGATATAATTATCTCAATAGGTTTCTAGGTATTGTACTTATCTTACAACTCCTATTAATGAATCAAGTTATAATCCAATTTGCATTCTGCATAATAGATGATGATAAGTCCATTTAGTTCTAACACGTATTCTATGAATAAGGGTGTACAAGGGTTTCGGGATTTGGGTAATGAGATTTAACTCATGTATCTTGTACTAGTTTTATTCTCATAGTGAGAGCAAATATCTTGGGTGTATTGTAGGTAGGAAATTTGCCAAACCACGTTAAATCTCATGTCAACTATTTTTCATCCTTGTTTGTTTATTCTGCTTTATTGTACATGTGTTATTGCAGGGTGTGTCTATTCCTGAATCTCGGTTCATTCGTGGGGTCAAAATCCCAACAAGTGCTTGTTGGTATTGGACATTCTAGCTTATTGTATGAAACATTGAAAAATGACAAGTTAAGAACTGCCAATGATTCTGGGATTCTAGCTGATAAATGAATCAAGGAGAGATCTAATGTCTCCAAGTTCTCAAGGTTGGAAATTTGGTGAGGAATGTTGCCGGAAAAATTTTTAACACTGAGATCCAAAGCATGGAGAAGCTGTAATTGGCCAATCTCACTAGGTATAATGCCATCAATTCTATTGTTCCATAAGTTGCTCGTGGCAAGTTCTTAGACAGATAGCTTTACTGTCTAGTTTTTGTACTATTCATGATGAAGATGGGGAGTTCAGGATAATTGTGGTCTATATGAGTTGTGGTTTACAAGTTAATAATGGGGATCCCTTCTGGGAAATGGGAAACCCCGCCCCCACACCCCTGCGGGGGATATATGGCACCTCGCCCCCGCACCTGCACTTGTGATGGGGGAACCCCATCCCCGCCCCCGCATGAAAAATGAGGGGAAAATCCGTGGGTACCCCACCCCCATTTGCCCATTCTTATGAGTAAGAGATAGTGATTAAGCCTAAAACATGATAGATATTGAAGTGATGATGATGGTGGACTTTTGGGTAATAGGGAGTGTTTGATTGAATTGGAACCAAAATGTTTGGAATTTGGTTAAGATAAAATAATAGTGAATGGATGTAATGGAATAGATGCTATGGTACTCATCATACTTGCTCATTCATGAATATGGCCGGAAAATACATGGCATCACAGTGAGTGGTGGTTCGCCGGAATTTGGAATTTAATATTTTGCTCTACATTTGACTATCATTCTTCCTAGCTCTAATTCTCCACTTCAAAGTCCAAAATTGATGTTTTCTTCACTTTTGCAATATTCCTAGATATATAAGAAAATGATTTTGTGAAAGTTAAAATAGACTAAAAAACAAGTTAAATTTAATATTTAGATAAATACATATCTATGTAAATTAAAGTCTAACAACTATGTAAGGGATTTAGAGGATGCAAACACTATGGTGAAAACTGTGACTGGTAAACGGCTGTCTAGGGTTGAGGATAAGGTTACCATCTCTCCAAAGAAGTTGAAACCAAGTTTGGCTGTGAGTCTGATTTGCAGGTACAGAAGAGATCTTAAGGAAGAGAGGTTGAAGAAATAAAGGTCGAGGGTTTTTGGTGTGGTGGTGTTAGAGGATTGATCTCCGATTGAATTGTGTTGTTGGCTTTGATTCAAGATCTGCAACTTGATCTCCGATTGGACTGTGTTGCTGGTGTTGATCTCAGATTTCTCTGCAACTTGCTAGCAGGTGGTGGTGAAGCACTGAAACATAAAACAGAAAATACGCTCAACTAGAAATATTTCGATTCAGGCTCGGCCTCGCAAAATTTTGGTAAGACCCGGCCCGTGCCCAGCTTTAGATGTTGCTGATCTGAATGTCTAATAGCATTGCAGCACGTATTTCAATCGGGCACACTAAACAGTAGAAAATAGTGCGCAGCTGCACCACCATGTATTGGGCCATCACGTGAGAGTTTCTCCTTCGGGCCGGGTTGAAAAAGGATTTTGCCCCGACATGTTATCTTCTTGAATCTTGACCCGGAAATAGATCTGCTGCTCCCCTACCATTGCTCTCTACTCTCTAGTCAAAGAACATTCCTTTCAAAAACTATAGGTCCTGATTTTCCTTCTTCTCTTTACATTGTTTATGGGCTTTGCAAGCACCTATTCTCTGCAATAATGGTGCTTTTGCTCCAAGACCCAATTGAACCAGAGTGCTTTCCTTACAACACCATTTCTTTTCCAAAAAAAAAAAACAGAGAACAAAGATTAGAACTTTTCAAACTCATAAAGCTCTATTCTTATCTGGGTTTTATATAAAATGGAGATGGGTCTTATTGGATTTCTGGGATACTGAGTAATTTGATTGCTTTGCATGGCTGTTATTCTCATTTTTTATTAATGTCTGTTTGGTTTGAATCTTTAATTTTCTACTTGATGGGAAACAAACAATGGCTTAAACTGAGAAATTAAACTTGAGAACAGAATGCATAAAAGATAATGGCACTGACTGCTACTTGTATTCACTTGCATAATCTTTGAAATACTTGGGGCCTGTTTTAGTCAGTTGCAGAATAAGATTGCTAACAGGGTTGTGTATAAATATCTTATATCAGGATCCGTATATGGTTAATGTAAAAGCTACAGCATTTTATGAACATTTTATATGATCATGAAAAAGCTTGGTACTGTGAATTTTGGATTCCCCACGAATGCAGAAGCGCTGAAGCTTTGGAGCTGACTGCTTGTGTAATGATTTTGATGAATCAACTTAATGGTGTGATTACATAGGGAGGACCATCCTTCATGAGGGTTACATAGCCATTATTCAAAAAAAAAATTCACAATACATTGATTTTTTTTTCAGTTGAAGTGAAAATATGTTGATGAACTCAACACCAAGCATTCAATTATTTAATTATAAACCAGAAAAGCTTTGTTATACACTCTACTTGTGAATTGTGATCACCAGCAGATACCTTCAATTACTTGACCTGCCTGTTCTAGCTACTCAGTTATTTTGCTTTCTTCTGCAAACGAATTGAGTTGTGTAGCAGCATCAGTGGTTTACAAAGCTTTTATAAAATTTAAAATGAAAAGCTTGGACTAATTTTAAGCCTTCTCTACATTCTGCCATATACTACCATTTTTTGAACTTATCTTTTATCTTGTACAGAAACTGGAAATATGCATTTCTCCATGACCTGCTCAGCACCAGGGGTCCACAAACTCCCCAGAATCCTGTAATGAAACCAAGAGCGACAGAAATATGCAACCATGGAAGTTCAATACCATTGTGGACATCTTCAGTTCTATTATTTATCCCACTTATATTCATCTGTTGGCAATTATTTGGAAGTGGTGCTCCACAAAGTCCCGGGTTCCCCTCAAATGCAGTGGCGCTGAAGCCCTGGAGCTGGGTGCTTGATGGTATTTGTCCTTGGAGATTATTGTATGCAACTGTAAATGATGACAAAAAATGAAGACTAGATAGTGAAGCTGGCATTTTCCCTGATAATTGGTTTCTTGAGAGGTCTAATCTCTCCAAGTTTGTGAGGTTTGATATCTGGTTTGGAATGCCGCCAAGCAAGTTGTTGAGGCTAAGATCAAGTTCCTGAAGAAGTTGCAACTGACCAATCTCAGTAGGTATCCTTCCACTTAGACTGTTGTTCCTGATGAATATTGCTCTTGGAAAACTGGACAGATACTTGTACTGCAATTCAGTCACAGACGCATTAGTGCGTTGGGTGTAGATGGGTAGTTCGAGAGAACCATGGACTGTTTGAGTTGCAGCCTTTTGTGGTGATACCAATGCTTGTAAATTGCAAAGCTCCTTTGGAAATCCACCTGACAGTGAGTTATTAGTCAACCTTATAACAAACAAATTTGGAAGAGCCCCTAACCAACTAGGAATTCTGCCAGTGATTCTATTAGAAGCCAGATCCAGGCCTTCAAGTTTCTTCAGCTTTGACAGCCATAATGGTATTTGACCTGTAAGTTGGCAATCGGGTAAACCCAAAACCCTAAGGTTTTGGAATGCAGAATCAATCATTAATCCATCTCCATCTGGCATTTCTTCACCTATAAAGTTATGTGACAAAATGAGTACCGTGAGACTTTTGCTACTCATCAGTATCTGCATTGCACCTGTGACATTGGTCAGTCTATATTGAGTAAGGGAGAGGAAAGACAGGGATTTCAGTGATAAAATCTCGGGTTTTATTTCTCCTTCTATATCATTCTCACTCAGTCGAATTGCTCCAAGAGACTTGCATGAGTAAAGGCTTATTGGCAAGGTACCAGTGAAATGATTGTCCACAAGGTCAAGTTTACTAAGTTGAGTAAGTCTGGAGAAATTAAGCTTGGAGATATCTCCTCCCAATTGGTTGTATCCCAGATTCAGCTCTATAAGGGTTGTGCAATTCATCAAAGATGGTGGCAGAGAACCTTGTAGATTGTTGGAATGAAGGACTAAGTGCGTCAATATGGTGAGCTTCCCAACATTGAGAGGAAGCAACCCTGTCAGCTTATTGAAGTAGAGCTCTAGAACTCTGAGGTTGGTGAGATTGACAATGCTGTTTCTAATGGGTCCAAAAAGATTATTAGAAGGTAATGAGATTTCTTGAAGTGTTGGAACATGGTAAATGTCACTAGGAAGGGGCCCTGAAAGATCATTGAAACCGGCACGAAGGACCTCAAGCTTGGAGCAGTTCAGTAGTCCAGGAGGAAAGATTCCACTGAATTCATTGAAAGAGAAATCCAAGAGTCTAACCGAAGAGGAATGAAGACAGAGAGAGGATGGGATTTGGCCTGTCAAGTGATTGTTGCTGACATTTAAACTGCTCAAATTCCAGGCATGCTGGAGGAATGAAGATTGAATTGTGCCTTTAATTCGGTTGTTGGATAAATCCACTACTCTGATATATCTGAAAGGTAGAGACAAGGGTAGCTCTCCGGAGAGAAGGTTATAGCTCAAATCAAGGACCTCAAGATGACTCAAGGACAAGAAGAAGCCACTACTTGGCTCTATCAAACCATAAAGTGAATTATGGGAGAGGTTGAGGTGGGTGAGATGTGTGAGATTTTCAAGTGATGAAGAAGGAAAATTACCTCCTTTGAGTTTGAGGCCTTTAGAGGGTAAGCTCAAATGAGTGACCGAACCACCTGGATTACAAGTGATGCCCTCCCAACGGCAGCAATCACCGGAAGTCCAATTTAGAGGAGTTGAAGCAGACAAAGTGAGGGCGAAGGTCTGAAGAGAGCTGCGTTCAGGTTGGTTGCATGCATGAATGTTTGTGGTAAAAGTAGAGAATATGAAAAGGAGAACAAGGAAGCCATTAGCCATGGGGTGATATAAGATTTAGTTCATATATATAGATTTGCTCAGAGGTCTGTATTTATACTAGATTGTACAGCCATTAGTCATCCACTGTTGAAGACTGGAAGTGGAATTGGTACTGCTTCAGTCAACTTTTTCATTCTGGGATTAGACGCTTTGCTCGTCTAATTTGGATTCCATAGACAACTTGTCTGTCATCTCAAACTTTAGTGTAAAATACAAATTTTGAATTAATATAATATTTATATACTTGCATAGCAAGAAAGACAAAACATAATCGATTTGGCATAATTGGAGTCTAGCGATGGCGGCAGATTAGGGACGCGGAAGTCTCTCTCCACCTCGAGTAGAGTCTCGCTGTTGGCTTCTGGTAGCTCGATTTTCGGTGGGCGAAGGAGTCGGCGTTCGTGGTAGGCTATACCCTTTTGGTACTCTAATCGTCTGGTTGCATGAAGATTGCTACATAAATTGATCCTTCATTTTTCACAAGCCTTTTCACAAAAAGAAAAGATGCTTGGATCTATCCAAAAAAAAAAAAAAAAAGATGCTTGGAGTACCAAAGTTCAACTGTTTTCCTGGTTTCATCCTAGTTAAAAGGACCGTTTCTTTGCCAAATTCCTCATCTTGAGATTCATGATGACAGAAGTTAAATATGAAAACGAACTTAAAAGCATTCTCTCCCACATAAATGTCATCACAAAAACAGAACCATGGAAAAGATAAACTACCAAAGCCTTCTCTCAACTCTAACTAAACACATTCTTATCATCACATAGAGCCTATATTGTAAATTGTCTACCAAACGTGCATCTGTATTTCTTCTAAAACACTGAAGGACCACAAACTCCATAAAATTCTATGATGAATGCGGGTACAACGGAGAAATGAAACCATGGAATCTGCTCACCATTGTCCACATCTTGGCTGTTGGTATCTTCATCAATTCATCAACTTCTTGGCACTCATTTGGAAGTGGGGCACCGCAAAGTTTCAAATTCCCCTCAAATACAGAGGAGTTGAAGCTTTCAACCTGAGTACTTGTTGGTATTGGACCTTTTAGCTTATTGTATGAAACATTGAAAAATGATTGACAAGAAGTTAAGTGCCAATGATTCTGGGATTCTCGTGTTAGGTTAGTCCCTCCTTTGGAGGAAAGTGATTCATGTGGTGCAGCAAATATTGACTTGGTTTTCATTCACATGCAACTAGGACAAGATGCAGCAAGTATTGACTTGGGTGAATAGCTAGCTATAACCTAGCTACAAGACATTGTTGAGGCTTGTGGAAATTGAAGATAAAGCCATGGGGCTGCTGCAACTTGAATAGGTGCTGCAAATGTATGTTGGCAGCAATCTTTGAAGATAGAGGTGGCTGCTACAAATCTGCAATAGGAAGGAAGATTGCTGCCTTCTGTTTGGCTCCAAAACCAGCTTGTTGCCTGATGTGATTGCGTAGGCGTGCCAGCACCATGGGGTGTAGTCGTCGGGGAGTCCCATGACCTGACTTCTTGATCAAACGATGTGGACGAGGAGAGCACCAACCTTGTCACAAGGTTCTTTTCTTGCCTTTCGGAAAATGACTTCTTGCCTTACTGGTAAGGGCTTTGGTTGTGATCTCTTTGCGTCATCGAATCGATACTCAATATTGTAGATTGAGCAGAGCAATCACCGGGAAGTCTGGAGACGCACGGGTTTTGCTAAAGCATATCTTTAGCTTCGCTGGGTTGTGAGGGAGTTACCCTTGCTTCGCTGGTTTGCAACTAGGTTGCAGGTAGTTTGCTCCGGAGAGGCTTTGGTAATCTGTGCGATTGATTGATTGGAGAGTTGTGTCCTGTTTCGTCCTTGAGACCCGGTATTTATACTTAGGGTTTCGACTGTTCCTTGCCATAAAAGGATCACCGATTACAGTTTCCTATTCAATCTCCACTACCTGATTTCAATGAGGATTCGTTTTCCTTTTGGATATTGGAATGGGTGAAGCTATAACCCAAACTCAAGTAGATTTAATTTTGGGCTGCAGGTATCGGCCTGCTATGCTTAATCCCCTATAGGGATCTTGCCAAATACTTTTGGGCTCAAACATTGCCCCCCAGGCCCGAAAAATTGTAACTGATCGAAGGGGAATTTAAACGACATGACTCATTACCGAAACGAGGCCATTAACGAAGGCTCGCATCTATTCAACTGTGAAACGTCTTTTCGTCGCATCATTTCCCTCACAAAATCTCTTATTTAAATTCGCAGCCACCTCCAAACCTGTCACATCAGAAACTCCCCAGTTTTTCTTAAACCCAGAAACCTTCACAGAAACCGAGAAATGGCTCCGCCCAAGAAAATTATCATTGATCAGGAAGAGGAACTTAACGAAGCAGCCGCCCATACTTGGGGAACCGGGATCGGTGTCCGCTGCTTTACCCATACCAATGTCCAGAGACCTCTGCTGCTCAGACTTCCCAACCACCATGCCGGATTGGGTTCGAGATTCCATTCCGGATGACGCTCTCGCCCTCTTCGGTCTACCTATCCGTCGACCCATTCCAGTCCTCCGACGGACTCCTGGAGATTTCAGTAGTTGGGGCGCCCATCATCATAGAGCCAAAATAGGGTTTTGGCCTTCCACCATTAGCACGGCGGAACTCTCTTGGTATCGCGAGGCGAGAGCACAAGATCTGGCCCGCTGGAACGCGGCAGGTATTACCCATACTATTGATTTATGCTTTCGCCTTCCGCCCGGTGGCAATCGCTCACCACTAGCTGTCTTTCTTTGTTTCTGGAATACCTCCACCAACACCTTTGATTTTCCTTTTTGGCCAAATGAGTATCACATTGCTAGATATTCTTACCATTACTGGATTGCCCATCGATGGCAAACCCTACGTGCATGGTCAATTTGACTCTGTCACATTTGCCTCGACAGTGGCCTAAACTGGTCGCAGCACCTATAGCTGTTCTTACCCACGATGGCTGACACATTACCACCAAGAGCACAATGCCACTGGTGGGATTGCTCTTACCCACGATAGCTAACCCAGTTCATCTTCTGCACCTCTGCCAACAAGCCCACCAGTCGTTGGACTTCCCTGGCCACAACCCTCTACAACGGCCGCAGCATAGGGCTCGGACAACCAATACTAGGCGCTCTCTATCGCACTCTATATCAAGCCACTATGCGCCCTTTCGAGACCAGCAGCTCTGGCCCCTTTTGGATCCTTGACTTCTGGATTCAAGTTTATTTCCCATATTTTTGCTGCGACGACATTCCGCTGCTTCCTCCGACTGATAACCTCCTTGGTCAATGGCTTAGCTGCGAAGCAAGGTACATATCCTCCCTTACTCCGAGTATTTCACATACCTGTACCTCCTGCAAGAAATGCCCTACTGCGACTTAGTACTTAGTAGAAGATTCCCGCCTCTGCTCGAACATGGGTTCCTTCTTGGGCATCCTAACTATAGTGATCGCGCGCGCTTGGCCTTTCGTCGCGCAATCTCTTGCTCAGATATCAGACTCGCCGTCGACGAACTCAGTTACGAACTTTATGCACCTAATCACTTCGCTCGCCAGCTCGGTTTCATCCAGTTAGTGCCATTTCCCCTCCAAGACGCTTGGAACTACTACACCTCCTGGCGCAGAATTGGCCCCCCAACTGGACCACCACTAGCCCAAAGCATGCTTGTACCGGTCGACCTTCCTAACTGGGCCAATAAACTCAAACCCATCGATGGGGCTGCTGAGGAATATGAGCAATGGTGGTCAGAAGTGTTTGTTAACTGCTGAAGACAAAGGGATGACGAGCTCTTCGCGACCCTTTTCCAAGATTTAAGATATCCTTACGACGCTGACACTGAATTTCTTGCTCGCTTCCCTGAGGCTGAGACACGATCTCTGCTACCCGCGAGAGCCCCTTGTCCTGCTCAGGCTAGAATAGTAATCAGCTAGTCCTCTCAAGAGGTAACCTCCTTAACACACCCCTCACTTTTCTCCTTCTATTTCATATATCTCCCTAACTCATACTTCATTGTAGAAAGGAAATATGTCGCCTTCTGGCAATTCAGCAATAGGTGTCACTCCGATCACCGGCCAAGCCGCGAAGCAAAAAGCAATAGCGACAGAGCCTGAAGTAGAAGATTCCTCTGATGATGAAGATCTACAGACGGTAAAGAATCTCTCCCATTATGATTTGATAGTATCTTTCGATATCCACTCACTTTTCCATCTTGCCAGATCGCCGCCGCTCTAGCTCGCAAATGTAGTCGCGCTGACCCCCGGACTGATCTATGGGAAGATGACGAGCCACTCGCTAACCTCCTGGTAACACATACTTACAGCGCGCATTGACACCTCATTTCATTATTATGTCTGAAACTATAACACTCCTCACTTGCAGGTTCGTCACAGGTCCTCCAGGCAAGTTAGGGAAGGATCATCAGCTGCTGGCGAAGGTACCTCCTCTTCATAGGTCCTAACACCGCCTGTTCCAAACAACTCTCCACCTCCAATCAACACCATGAGTGACTCGCAACGGGCATTGGTCCCAGTGTAAATTCTAGATGATAGCTCGCTTGAGGCTGATGAAAGAATGCCACCACCAGATACTCCTCACGAGCGGCCAACCACAACACTTATTTGGAGCGAATAGCGTCTGACTCGACTCCCCATGTTGTCTAGGCTGCCCAAGACCCAATGGCAACAGCGACTAACCTCGAGCCCATTGTTGAAGAGGTATATCTCTTGTAGTCCTCTCTTCTAATTCCCACCTTAATCCTTTAGATATTCTAACGCCTCTTTCTAGGGTCGAAACGTCGCTCTAAACCAAGAGGTGGATGTCGCGGTCGAGGAAATAATTGTCGAGAATCCCGCGAAACCTGGTGGCGACCATGTAGCTGACCAGGAACCTACCCCCCAAGTACCTGAAGCAAGGGAAGAGATGAATCCAGAGCCCGAGACGGAAGCATCCCCTGTTAATATTCCTGCTCCGTCACAAGCTCCACGTTCCAGATTAGAACGGATGGCCCGCGTACTTGAAGTGACTCCCCCTGGAGTTGTGGATGATGCTAGAGAAGGCCTGCGCAGCCTCCTGGGCCCAGATGTTCTGACCTATGCGAGCCCTAGAATACCTCTGTGTACTTCTTCGCGAGGGTGCCATCACTGCAACCCAGTTCCACGACATAGATAAGTTGTTGGATGATCTACCCAGGTGACTCAATGAGAAAGCGGTCCCGATGGCCCAGGCCAGGCAAGCCCAGACGGAGTACCAAGCCCTTGCTCAACAGATGGACTCCTTGCGCGACCTATTGGGCGAGCGGGCCATCCTTATTAGAGATCTGAAGCTTGTGCAGAACCACCATCGGTCCCAAATTCAAGACTTTCAAGACCAGCTAGACGCCGTAACTGCCAGGCTCGCCCATGAGGAGCCTTTATTGGAGCAGCCCTTAGCCGCCTCTTAGATATTACCTCAAAATCTAGCCCAGGCCCGCGCGGCAATCCAACAAGCAGAACGGGCCGCTGCTGATGCCAATTTTCATCTGGAAGAGCATTTTCTCCGCCTGACATATGCAGGTCGGGGACTTTAAGCCTCGGGTGTTAGGCCCATTATTTTGTATGAACAATATTAATATTATTATTGTTTGGTTATTTGGCCCACTTGATTGGTCCAAGTACGCCTTTAGTTCTATAGGCAATTGCGCACTTAATATGCTCATTAACTGTTTTTGAAAAAGATAATCTCGAAATGGAGCGGTTACCTTCTTGAAGACAGCTCCGTTCCCCACGCGTTTTCAACTCTTTCATTTCCGATATTTCTACATGTAACCTTATTGATGGCTCTATTGATGAAATTGAATCCATTTCAACTGTCCATCGAAGGGTTGAGACCACTGAAGTTGGCCTTATAAATATATGTACTTGGCGAAAAGAGAATTCACCCAACAATGACTTGCCCAGAGATGGCTTTTCAAGTCTTGCTTCTCTTTCTCCTTTTTTTGAAATCTTCTTCTCCCAATATCACCCCCAGCCTCTAAATCTTAGGCTTTATGGCTTAATCTCAAATCCTGAGTAGGCTTTATGGCCTAATCTCAGGATAGCCGCATTTTTTTGCCTCTCTGACATCCTGGATGCAATCCACCGGTTTCAGTTAGGTTGAAGAACATGCGGCTCTCCTAACATGGGAGACCACTTCCTACAGAGCCTTATTCCTCTGGTTCCCATGTACGGAGCAAACAGAAGAAGGGAGGAAGGCCACTTTGAGCCTTAACACTCTTCTTCGGCACTCTACCTCCCGGACTCACCAGCTCAAACTTCCGTTTTGTCCTGGAGGGAGATGAGGCAACTGGGCTGCGCTTGCTTCTACTGACCACCTCCATCCCGGAGGATAACCAATCTAAGAAGACCACGGTGGTTATTTCTTTCCCTCTCCTCCCAGAACAGATGATAATAGTTGTAGTCCCGGTTCGAGAAGGGTGAAGAGAGGAAGAGTAAGAGTAACCGCCTCGCCTACTCTACCCCTGAAAGAAGATCCAGAAACTCTTAGAAGATCTGAAATCCTGTGATTCTCAGCCACCTTTGGCTTTATACTTTTGCAAAAAATGTTTTGCGAATAAACTGTATTGCTTCTAGCCGGAAAGCCACTTTATGAATACAAAAGGAATAATTTTCTGCAATTTTTAATTTTGTATTATATAATAAAGCCTCTGGTATAGGCCTTAGTACCCATCTTCTTACACTCACAGTCAAAAGATTACAAAAACTGGAAGAAAAATTTATAACATAAAAATAATAATTTTGCAAAAATGTAAGGGCCGCGAGATCAAAGCCCCATATGCACAGAGGGTTGCCCCCTAGTCTGACTATGTGAAGCGAGTACAATAGAGTGGGGCCACTAAATAGGCCCTACTAAAGATGAGAACGCGTACAAGGAAGACTATGGATGCCCCCCAACCACGGGGACTGGTGGATCTTTGATTACACACATTTCTATGCATGTAATTGTATCTAAAAGACTAGAAATAAGTTAATCCTCTAGTCAATTATTATGTAATTAATCTATTTTTATTTATTTTGTAGTAAATAAGCGGAGTTGCAAAAACAAGAAGAAATCGTGCAAAATTAGAGCAAATTGGAGTTTTCGACAAGTAGGCGACCAGTCAATTGGTCAACCATGAGTCACTTTCGTCCAACAAATGAGAAAGAGAAAGAAATGAAGGTAGATTTAATTAAATTAATTAAGCATGGGCTTAATTGGAAAATAGAACAATGGTTTGATTAGATATTAATTAAACCAAATTAGTTTGATTACAACGGAGCTGCATGGCTATAGCTTTAATTAAGCTATAATTAATCTCAATTTTTTGTCTTTCTCTCTATCCCTAGGCAGGCACGTGGGTTGTGCATGGCATCTGTCATCAGACTTATATCCTCTCTCTCTCAAGCCAACCACGTGCCATCCTACCCACTCATTGTTGTCCTCTGTTGCAATCAAGTCCGTCCATTTCTAATCAACCCTTTTTCTCACCCAACACACAGAGACCACAACCTAATTATCCCTATATATTCATTCTCTCTTCCTCTCTCAAAAGAACAGACTGCAACAGCCGCACCACATTCAAAAACAAAGGCAGCCCTTTTTGCTGCTCTCTTCTCCCATCCTCTTCCTCCATTTTCTATTTTATTTAGTTTTATTTTAGGAATTGGAGGGATTACTCACCCAAAACTTCAAGGATATATCAAGGGGCTCAACTTCTACAAGATTCAATATTTGGGTATTTTGTGGGAGTTGTAATTCAAGGCTAGTCATGCTAGCTTTTTAGCTATTTGTGACTATCCTTGTTTTCTCCCACACTTCTCTACTCTTTGCTATTTGAATTTTGCAATCTTGATGTCTATGACTATGAGTTGTGAGTAATTTTCTTGTTGGGGGTTAGGGTTGTGTGCCCTAGCCCAAATTTTGTGTAAAAGATGTTTAATTTAATGTAATGATGCAATTTTTATATGATAGATGCTTATATCTATTTTTGTTGGGTTAAAATGCATGTCTAGGAGCCTAGTCAACTCTAGGGTGTATATTTTAAGCATGTCTAGGAGGGAGTTAGAGGCTTGACATCCTCTAATTCCTAAGCTAGAAACCTTCAATTTCGTATTCGAGGGGTTATAAGCATAGTGATTTACACCTGTTGCATGATTGCGCGGGCGGGTCGCTTAGTAGTCTAATTCCTCGATCTCTATGCCTCTTGATGTGAATTAGGGACCCTTGAACCGGCTCTAATTCATGTCAAATGAGTTCCTACGACCCTTGAACCGGAGTAGGAATACCATGAAAGGGAATTTCGGTCCTTGAGCCTTGAACCGCCTTGGATACGACTAACGCCAAAGTAGGAAATTTGCATTTACATTAGATTAGCTTCCGACACATAGAATTTGGGTGAAAGAACCTCCCTAACACCTGGCATTCCCATTTATTTTGTTATACTTTTATTAATTTCTTTGCATTTTATTAGTTGCTTTACATTTTATTACTTTTTGTTAATCTAAAATCATCTCTCAAAATATTGAACTCCGACCTTATTGTAGATAGTCATCACTAGGCTTATAGTTTTAATTAGGCTTTGGTGAAAATCAAAGCCGAGCGTTGCTAAGGCTTGGTGCCTTAGATTAGGTTTTTTTATTTGTTTTATTTCCTTTATTTGCTTAGTGACTTTAGTTCCGTCTACCAAAGGATTGTAGGTGACCACTAATCCCTGTGGTACGATAATTTTGGGCTTAATACTTCCCTATCTTGACAAGATTCGTACGCTTGCGAGAGTTTATGAACCAAGTCAATCTTCGAACTCCCACACATTAGGGTAATATTTCTTCAGGAACTTACCGTTGATGGGGTTGCGATGGATGTCGCAGTCTAAATCTTTAGGGTGGAATGCCCCTGTCTAAAATCCTATGAATGACAAAAGGCCTTCCCAGTGCGGAGTCCACTCGCCGCGACCAGTTAACTTTTCACCCAGCGGCAAAACTGCTTTCCAAACGAGTTCACCTTCCTTGTAACTGTGGCCACGCTGCTTGTCCATTACTAAGTTATCCAAGGCAGTCAGACATTGTTCACTCAAGTCTTCATGCTCCTGCCACATTGCCTAGATGTAGTCTTCGCCGATCAAATGATGCTAATCCTGGACTCGCAAAGATTGAACATTGATCTCTAAGGGTAGAACTGCATCACGGCCAAACATCAATGAGTAAGGAGTAGTGGCAGTAGGAGTCCGCTTCGAAGTACGAAAGGCCCAAAGCGTCTTATATAGTGTTTCATGCCACTGGCGTGGATTCTCCGCGAGCATCTTTTACAGCAAAGTGATTATAATCTTGTTACTGGCCTCTGCTTGGCCATTGGACTGGGCATAGTAAGGGGTGGAATGAATGAATTGGATATGCAAATCAGCGACGAGCTCTTCCATGTCGCGTCCCATAAACGTTGCCCCCCCCCCCCCCCCCCCCCCCCCCGTCTGAAACCAGCACTTCCGGAATGCCAAACTTGCAAATAATATTGTGGAAAATAAATTGGCATATTGTGGCGCCAGAAGCCTTTTTCAAAGGCTCAACTTCTACCTATTTAGTAAAGAAATCAGTAGCGACGATGATGAACTTGTGCTGGAGAGATGAGTGAGGATGGATCATACCTATTAGATCCAGAGCCTAGCCTCGCGCAGGCCACGACTTGATGATAGGCTGCATGGGAATATTCAGAATGTGCTCAATTAGCCCATGTGCTTAGCAATCCTGGCAACCTTTTGCGAAAGCAATACAATCTTTCAGAATTCTAGGCCAACAATACCCGTGGCGTCGGATGAGCCACCTCATTTTGGACCCCGCTTGATGGGCTCCACACACGCCTGCATGAGCTTCTCTCATTAGTCGTTTTGCTTCGCGACCATACACATACTGGAATCGATGCCATCCTCGCAGTGCCTTCGTAACTCATCATTCCTGAGAAAATAATTGAGCGCGAGGAAGCGAATCTTTCTATCGGTGGTCGCATCCGGCTGCTTGAGGTACGCGATCAAAGGGATGCGCTAGTCCACATCTATAGGATCTAACACCGCCACCATGGGCTCTTCAGGTGGATCAGGTCCAGCGAGCCAAGACAGTAACGAACGACGCTTCACTTTTAAAATTCTCTCGCGAATGCCATATTTTAAAGTTATTCATGTAGGCACGAGTTCATTGGCAGCAAAGTTGCGCTCGCCAGGAATATGTTCCAAGTTCACGTCCTCGAATTGCACCAAAAGCTCGAGTGCACGATCCAAGTATGGCGCCAGCAAATCACTCGTACACCTGAACTTCTCGCGGAGATGATTAATAACAAGTAGATAATCATCGCGGACCTGGATATCTCTGACTCCCAGTTCTAACAAAACATCTAGGCCTATGATGAGGGCCTCATATTCTGCTAGGTTATTGGTGCACCGGAATTCCAACTGGAAAGAATAGGAGAAACGATCGCCATCTTGGTTTTCCAGGACTACACCTGCCCCTGCTAGTGTATCCGTTTTGGAACCGTCAAAGTACAGGACCCAGGGTTGGAGGGAGATTGTGGTCTGGTACAACGCGGCTTACTTTGGTAGGCACACTAGGTCTGGCCGATCTATCGCTCAGCTGCGACTTCTAAGTCCCGCACTGCCGGTACGTTCAACATAGGGTGATGGGCCAAAAAGTCAGCAATGGCCTACCCCTTTACTGCCTTTTGTGGAACATACTACAGCTAGAACTCTGACAAGGTGAGCACCCACTTACCAATGCGGCCTCTTAGAATAGGCCATGATAGTATATATTTAATCAAATCTGTCTGCGGGATGATGCACGTCGTAAAGGATAACATGTAATGTTGCAACTTACATACCGAAAAATATAGGGTGAGGTATAGCTTTTCCATTGGAGTATACCTTGCCTCGCAACCTGTAAGAGTCCTGCTAAGGTAAAAGATAGCATGCTTGACCCCCTCCTCATCGTCCTGGGCAAGCAGGCTGCCAATAGAAGCCTCAGCCGTTGAAATGAATAATTTGAGTGGGAATCCAGGCCTGGGAGGAACTAGCACCTGCGGGCTTGCTAGATGGGCCTTGATCTTGTCAAAGGCCTCTTGATGTTTAGGTTCCCAAACAAACTCACTCTGTCCTTGCAACTTCAGCAGTGGGGAAAAAGGATGGATCTTGCCGGCAGAGTTAGAGATGAATTGCCGCAAAAAATTGATCTTGCCCAACAGCTGCTGGAGTTCTTTCTTAGTTCGCAAGGGAGACGCGTTGATTACCGAGTTCGCCTTATCCTCAGGGACCTCAATCCCTCTCTGGTGAACAATGAACACAAGAAAGTCGCCGGCCTGCACTACCAAGACGCACTTGGCCGGATTCATCTTAAGTTTGTGCAGCCGCATGCGCTCAAAGACCTTTATGAGATCTGTAATGTGGTCCCCTATCTTCTTAGATTTCACGACCACGTCATCGATGTCAACCTCTAAGATCTTTCCCAGTATTTCATGGAAGATCAAGTTCATAGATCGCTGATAGGTGGCCCCGGCATTTTTCAAACCAAAGGGCATGGCCACGTATTATAAAACACCCTTGAAGCCAGGCCAACCAAATTTGGTTTTGTGTCTATCCTCCTCCGCCACCGGAATCTGGTGATATCCTGCAGTTCCATCCATGAAAGACAACAGTTCATGTCCCACCACCGCGTCTACCAGCATGTTCCTACCGGCATAGGGTAGACATCTTTGGGAGTAGCCAAATTAAGGTCTCTATAATTCACGCAGACCCTCATTTTTCCATTCTTCTTGTGAACAGGCACTATATTAGATAGCCACTGATTATACTTGGCCACCCTGATAATGCCCGACTTGTGCATCTTTTCTACTTCCTCTTTAACCAAAAGTTGGATCTCTGAGTTCATCCTTCGCTGTTCCTGCTTACAGGCCTCTTGTTAGGTAACGTTGGCAGCTGATGGCAAACCAAGTCAAGAGACAAGCCTGGCATATCTTCATATTTCTCTGCGAAACAGTCCTTGTATTCTTGTAATAAGTCAATGAGCCTCTGTTTCTCGCTAGGCTCTAAGTACGTGCTGATAGGCACTTCAATGGGCTCGTCAGCTGTCCTAAAGTTGATCTTCTCTGTGGGGTCCCTAACTTTTGGAGGAGTGTCATCTAACGCTGCTGGCCCGAGCTAGATTTCCTCTCCTTCCTCATCTCTGTCAGATATTTCTTCGCTAACCACTTCCAATGTTGCGACTCGATTGTAGGCCTCTCTTTCCACTAAGTATGAGGATATCATGTCCTACAATGAATGGCAGGCCTCTATCCCTTCCTGTGGAAGGTCATAATCCATTAATTATTCAAAGGGTTGGGCACAGCGTAGCCAGGCCTTTCCAGGTCTTCTTTCGCGAGCGTGAGCCCCCACTGTGCCAATTTAGAGGCCGTCACCCCTGTAGGGCGGTCCTTGTTATCGATGCCACTGACTTGCAATGGAGTGATTGGCTCTAAGTAGTACCTGGCATCTACATAATTTGCTAAAATCGGGAAAGGGCGAGGGTAAGCTTTAATCACCTCCACCATGTCGGTAACCCTATTCCACAAGATCAACTCTTGGTGGAGCATTGACGAAACACAATAGCTCCGGTGAATCCAATCTCTCCCTAGAATAGCGTTATAAGCTGCGTAACAATCTGTAACAAAGAACGCATACGGAAGGGGTCCACCTTAATTGTTAGGAATAGTAAGCCCAACGTCTTTATCACTATTCCCGCGAAGTTCTTCAATGTCAGAGAGGTAGACTGGATCTTCTCTTTCTTGATTCCTAACAACTGCATGGTCCTTGTTGTAATTACATTTACAGCCGGGTGTCAACCATTATCTTGCTGACCTTAGTCCCATTGATCTCTGCTGTGATGTATAAAGGTTGCATGTGCTGCACCATGGCGGGTGTGGGCCTCATGAAGCTCATGAAAAAACCCTTGTTGTTGGCGTCTTCAGTCTCAAGGAACACTGCTTCTTCCAACAAAGTAGTTGCGGCCGAGGTAATCTGCAACTGTTGTTCTCCAGTGGTGTCAGCTTCTACGCATTCTTGTGCAGCAACTGGTAAAGCATACTTAGCAGGAAGCACATAAACCATGTTGCAGGAGGTATCCAGTAGCTCTGTTTCATCCATGTCATTATTGAGGTCGAGCTTGGGCTCATCTGCTGGGATTTCAGCATTGAACTGCTTAGCCACGAAAGCAATCAATGACTCCTCTGCGGGGATTGTCGCCTTAGTTTGTTCGTGTTCTTGTACCCTGACAACCTGCATTGGCAAATATGGATTCGGTTTCGTCGCTGGTGTTTCCTTTAGGGAAACGATCACCTGTCTCTGAACTTTTTTAGGTCCCTACTACAGGGTATCTGAAGTGTTGTCCTTGCCCTCCCCCAGTCTTTCAAAAACTGAGGACTTGGTTTCAGGCTCGTCGCGGAACAACCTGCGCTTGACATTTGGCCGCCTAGTTGGCTAGCTTTCCTTCCTAGCTGGCGGAGGTGTCCGTTCTTTAGTGATCCTGCAGAACACACTGGGCTTAGATGTCCCTGTCTCTGAACTTGCTTGTTTATGGAAGCGGCGGGGAGCCATCAGTGGCTTAGCTACTAGCGCCTCCATCTCCTTCTGATATTGTTCAGGAGATTTGACCAATTGTGAAGGCTTAATCAGGCCCTGGTCTAAAGCCTCTACTGTTCGCTTGGCCTCTCCAAACCTGCGTTGTAGCTTCCTTTTCTTAGAGGGGCTGATTTCCACGGCCTTCCCTTTCTCCCTAGTGTACCATTTTCCATCCTTAATGGAAGAGGTCGAATGAGGCGGAATGTAGGGTTTGGTCACAACATCTTTTCACTCGCTCTTAATCCTCCCATCTTGTTTTTGTTCGGCAGCTGCCGCTTTCAGTTTCTTGAACAAGTTGGAGTCATTTGGGGATGGTGATGATTCCATCTTGTTCCTTGCTTTAGGGTTAGAGTGCTGATAATTTCGTGACGGCGACGCCCACTTGATTGGCGGGAAAGAGCAAAATGAAATGTCTACTCGAACTCTTCATGTGACACATGGATGCCACATTCCTCCTTGCATCTCGAGCATAGGACCACTGGTGAGGCCTCGTTGGCAGGTTTTGCCTTCTTCTTTGTTGGGACCTCATCCTTACCTTCTTTTTGTCCCCTAGTAGTTAAGTCTAGGGTTAATTTCCTCTGGTTCTTTCTGGTCCAATTCACATTGACCATATTGACCCCTACTAGCGCTGCCTCGGTTGCAGGAGCTTCCACCTGCAAACAACCATTATTAAGCCATACCTGAATCTGATCTTTCAGCTTCACACAATCAGCTATATTGTGGTTCCACAGATTATGGAATTTGCAGTGCTTTTTTCCCTTCAGCTGTTCTGGGCGAGGGAAGGGTCCAAAATCAGTCTTTACCATTTTTGTGGCTATTATCTCATCTAAAATCTCATGCGCCTTATTGGCATCATAGGTATACGTTGCGAACTCAGGTTTGGTGAAGGCGACAAACTTGCACTTGACTGGCTCTTTGGTTATTTTCAGTTGCTTCAGGGCCGAGTTCTTTCTTCCTCTGAGCTCAAAAGCAGAAACATCATTCTCCTCTTCCTCATCTTCAACTTGGGAAACCTCTTCACTGTGATAATAAGGATCATATGAGGGCAGCTGATAGTTTAAAGCAGCCACCGTCCGGTGTTTTCCAGGCACATAGGTCCCTTTGGACACATTCTTCCTGGCATCCATTTATCTAAGGATATGCTCGAAACTTCCTACTTCAGTAACCCATTGACTGTATCATGTTGCCATGAGGCTTCTTTCACTGGCGCAACTCCAAGCCCCTGATTTCCAGTTTAACCAATTCCCTCTCTGTAGTACCATGTTCAGTTTGGCTTTCTGAATTTAGAACATCTGGAGATAAGCCACCGCAGATTCAGTAGGCTGTTGGGACATCTAAGTGAGAGAAGTCAAATCAACCTCAGGCTCTATAGCTCTGAAGGTCTCTCTAAAGAGTTTTTCCATTGCTGGCCAATTCGCCACTGACCCTAGGCGGAGCTTAGAGAACCACGTAAAAGCAGCTCCAAACAGAGAAGTGCTAAAGATTTTGCACTTGAGGTTGTCATCATTCTGGTAACAGATGGCGTGGCGGTGCTGCTGTTGGCCTTTTCACGAGCATTAGGCCATATGTACTTGCCAGATCCAGAGGGCTGACCAAGCGAATCAAGGAAGGCGCTGGGTGATCTATTCAGAACATCCTTGACTTGGTCCAACTCGGCTTTATGCATGGAAACCTGGGTAGCGAGATTAGATCCATCATTACGAAGACCTGCCAATTCCGATGTAGTATGCTTGGTTTGGTTTGCGATGTCAGCAAAGATGTTTTTTCCCTAACCACTAATCATATTCATGAGCATCTCATGGTTTGCTTGATTCTGCTTGGCCATGTCAGCCAGCTGCTCCCTGGTCTGCTGCGACTCTTGTTGGGCTGATAACGAAAGTTTATCCATCTTCTTTCACTGTTTCTCCATCCTCTTTTGCTCCGCCTCTAGGACCTTTTTTGTTCTTTTGTTGTACGCAGTAGTATTCTGCTGAAAGATAGCAATCTGCTCTTCTATGCTGGCATTCTCTGGGAAGAGAATTGGCACATAGGGCTCAATCGTCTCCACACCCGATGCCACCTGGGAGGTATTGGACCCATCGCCAGCCTCGTTAGGCTGGAATGAAGGTTTTTGTCTCCCTAAGTAGTGGGCTGGGAGTTCCACCCTGTTTAGTTGACATATCTAATGATCGCGGGTTGAGTGAGAACCTTTGAGTCACCTGTTCGTCCGTAAGACCACGATAGTCTGCACGAGAGTGCGGCCTGTAACTGGACGTCCGGTGGTTAGGGCAGTTAGCGTAAACCTTTTGGTAAGGGTTCGCGCTCGATGTCCCAATGGTTACGATCACAAAGAAACGCTATGCAAGTCCCACTGGGCGTGCCAAAATGTTTGGCTCCAAAACTAGCTTGGGTAGCAAACAGTCTTTTTTGCAGATGTGATTGCGTAGGTGTGCCAGCACATTGGGGTGCAGTCGTCGGGGAATCCATTGACCTAACTTCTTGATCAAACGATGTGGACGAGGATAGCACCAACCTCGTCACAAGGTTCTTTTCTTGCCTTTCGGAAAAGGACTTCTTGCCTTACTGGTAAGGGCTTTGGTTGTGATCTTTTTTTGTCACTGAATCGATACGCAATATTGTAGATTGAGCAAAGCAATCACCAGGAAGTCTGGAGAAGCACGGGTTTTGCTAAAGTGTATCTTTAGCTTCGCTGGGTTGCTAGAGAGTTACCCTTGCTTCGCTGGTTTGCAACTAGGTTGCAGGTAGTTTTCTCTGGAGAGGCTTTGGTAATCTATGCGATTGATTGATTGGAGAGTTGTGTCTTATTTCATCCTTGAGACCCGGTATTTATACTTAGGGTTTCGACTGTTCCTTGCCATAGAAGGATCACCGATTGCAGTTTCCTATTCAATCTCCGCTACCTGATTTCAATAAGGATTCGTTTTCCTTTTGGATATTGAATGGGTGAAGCTAGAATCCAAACCCAAGTAGATTTAATTTTGGGCAGCAGGTATTGGCCTGCTATGCTTAATCCCTACAGGGATATTGCCAAATTACTTTTGGGCTCAAACACCTTCTTTGAATGACATGGGTTGCTGTAAATAAGATTGCAGCAATATTTGAAATGGAGGGCTTGAAGACTTTACATGTTTTCACACTACAATCTACCATGAAGCATGGTAAGTCATCTTGTGTAGAGAGCAAGTAAGCTTGTGTAGAGGCAAGCAATGAGAGGTTCAACAGCAACTCCAAGGGTCTTCAAGATGTAGAAGATAGGGGGAGTGTGTTCAAGGGCGTGTATAGCTTTTACTCTACCAGGATTGAGAGAGGGTGTACAAGGGGTATCCTTTTGGATACAAGGGCTCGGGTTAGGTATAAACTTGAGTGCTCGAGTTGTGTATAAACTTGAGTGGTGTATCTTGTACTTGTGTAATTCTCTCATAGTGAAGATGAAAACTCTTCGAGAATGTAGGCATGGATTTTGGCCGAACCTCGTTAAAACTTGTTGTCTTCTTGGCTTAGTTGTTTCTTATTTCCATCTCTACTACTAGTACTTGCATGGAGGGGAATTAATTTCCCAACATCTCGCAGACAAATTAATCACGGAGAGATCTAATGTCTCCAAGTTCTCAAGGTTGGAAATTTGGTCAGGAATGTTGCCGGAAAAATGGTTAACATTGAGATCCAAAGCATGGAGAAGCTGCAATTGGCCAATCTCACTAGGTATAATGCCATCAATTCTATTGTTCCGTAAGACTATTTGTGGCAAGTTCTTAAACAGATAACTTTGCTATCTAGCTTTTGTACTATTCATGATGAAGATGAGGAGTTCAAGATAATTGTGGTCTATTTGAGTTGTAATTTCTTCAGATAAACACTGATAGTCTGCATAACTCCTTTGGAAATTCACCGGAAATTATATAAAAGAGCCTCAGAAGACTCCCAAACCAACTAGCCAAGCAAAGCCAGACTTTTAACAGTTACTTTGTGCAGATATAGGACTTTGGCACTAGGTAATTTGGTTTGGTAGAAGATGGTTTCGGAATAGTTTGACTTCTTATGAATGCGACTTCAGTGTGTTAGAAAATGAGACTTTTCCGATTTATTCCACCAGATTAGACTACACTTCCTCTATGATGTCACTCACGTCAATCTCTTTTTTGATAGAAAAAGAATAAACGATATCTTTTTTTTTTTTTTATAACAAATCATAGAATCATCAGCTAATTACTTTGTCTTTTAAAATTCTTTGACTATATCATTAGAATATTCAACTTTTATGAGTCAATACTGAACCATTGGTTTTGTTGTTTATGAAATTGTAAGCCGCATATTAGAATCTAAATCGGCTAGTAATTTCTGAAGTAACTTGATTTTAGGGCAGAATTTTGCTTGTTTAATTTGAGAGCAAAAGGTTTTTTTTTTCCTTCTTCTTCTTCTCATTTATAAAAAATGATCAAAGGATTTCACTTCTACCTTCATGATGACTCGAACCCATGACCTCGATCATAAGTAGTGGGTGCTCTAACCACTTAGAGCAAAAGTTATCGAGCCAAAGATGAGTTGAACACCTCGAGCACTAATCTATATTAGAAAAATTACAATTGCTACATTTTAAAGAAAATCTTCAACGAGACGGTCGTGCCACATGGTCAGTTTGAATATCAGTGAAGGACGTATTGTCGTCAGGCCCACTGAACAGTAGAAAATAATGACCCACCGGGCAGTGAATTTATTGAAAGAAAAATCCAAAATTCTAATCAAGGGTTCAGAATGAAGGCATTTAGTGGATGGAATAGACTACCCAGTGAAGATATTGTTGCTGACATTGAAACTTGAGAACTCAAAAGATTTTCAGAAGAATGAAAATGGAGTTTCACCATTGAACTGATTGTTGGACAAGTCAAGAATAGCAAGACGATTCATTGGCAAGAAGAATTCGGGTCGATCCAGAGACCACAAAGTGAGTTGTGAGACAGATTGAGGTAAGTGAGATGTGTGAGATTGACTAGTGATGAGGCGAGAACACTCCTTCGAGCCCTCTTGAGGATAAGCTGAGATGAGTGACCAAACCATGTGATTACAAGTAATGCCCTCCCAAATGCAACAATTAGATGGAGTCCAATTTAATGGAGGAGAATACAGTGTGAGAGTGAAGAAGAGTAGAGATCTGCACTCGGTTTGATCGAATGCATATTTTGTGGATATAATGGAAAGAATAAGGACTGAAACTGGTAGTAACATGTTTTCTTTGTAGATCTATATGTCATAGTTTAGTAAGTTCATCTATATTTTATGGATGAGGCTCTAATGAGGACTATTAAAATAAGAATTAGTTGAAGGCTTTTTAATCAATGATTGTGGGACTCACTTTTCGATCACATTTTAATAAATCAATCGTTAGATGTTTAGATATTTATAAGCATATCATTTCTGCAAATTTTCAACCAAATTGAAAATCGTTAAGGCATTCATAATCTTGAATTATCATTTATAAACATAAACGGTTCAGATTTTGACAAATTTCGTTCGTCTATTAATTTGATCTAGTTTTGTACCTTAATGCTTAGCAATTAGAAAAAAAAATCTTCAGAAATGATCTACTCATGCATACCTAAACATCTAACGGTTGATTTGCTGAGATGTAATTAATAAAAAGCGGATCTCCCAAACAGTTGATTAGAAAATCATCAACTAGTCCTCATTTTAAAGGTCTTCATTAGAGTCTTTTCCCTATATTTATAAGTATCTTTTTGCCGACAAAAACTTAAAAGTCTACTAGTTCTCTAGTGATCGAGTTAATGTAGTCTAAAATAAGCATCAAAGACTTTTGAAGAGTTACTTTGTGCATATATGGGACTTTAGCACCAGATAATTTGGCTTGGGAGAAGATGGTTTTGGAATAGTTTGACTTCTTATGAATGTGACTTCAGTGTGTTTGAAAATGAGACTTTTCTGCATTATTCCACCAGATTAGACTACACTTCCTCTACGATGTCACTCACCTCAATCTCTTTTTTATAGAAAAAGAATCGTTGAAACAATATCTTCTTTTTTGATTACAAACCGTAGAATAATTAGCTAATTACTTTGTCTTTTTAAAACTATTTAACTATATCATTAGAATATTCCATTTTTATGAGTCGATACTTAACCATCGCTTTTTGTTGTTTACGAATTTTGTAATCCGCATATTAGAATCTAAATCGGCCGGTGATTTATGAAGTACTCAATTTTAGGGCAGATTTTTGCTTGTTTAATTTGCGAGCAAAAGTCGTCGAGCCAACAATGAGTTGAACACCTCGAGCACCGATCTATATTAGAAAAATTACAATTGCTACATTTTACAAAAAAAATCTTCAATGAGAAGGTCGTGCCACGTGGCCGGTCTGAATATCAATGCTGAACGTAATGTCGTCAGGCCCACTGAACAGTAGAAAATAGTGACTCACCGGGCAGCTGCACCACCATGTATTGGGCCAACACTCGAGAGTTCCTCCTTCGGGCCGGGTTGAACAAAGTTTTTGCCCCGACACAAATATATTTCGAATATAGCAGTTTCTACCGACGCATATTCGACGTCTCTCAGAAAAATTCCCAACGACATAAACCAGTTTCCTTCACCCTGATTCCCAACAACGCCACCAGCCCAACACAACTTTGAACTCTCAGTTCCCAACAACACCCAGAACCCCATATTTCCTAATGTCAAACTTTACGGTCGAGACCTGCACAGCTGAGACCAGTGATGGAGCCAAGCTCAACACAAGGCTCTTCAGACCCAGAGAAGCCCAACAACAACATCAAATGACGGAGGGCAACGATCTTGTGGTGGTTCTGGTGCATCCCTACTCTGTCCTTGGTGGCTGTCAGGGACTTTTGAGAGGCATAGCAGCTGGGTTAGCTGAGAAAGGCTTCAAAGCTGTCACTTTTGACATGAGAGGAGTTGGGAGGTCAACTGGGAAGGCTTCTCTTACTGGGTTTGCAGAAATCAAGGATGTGATTGCTGTGTGCAAATGGGTCTCAGAGAATTGTCTGCTAATAGAATTTTGCTTGTGGGTTCTTCTGCAGGTATGGGATTCTTGTATGTGTTTGTTTTGTATATGTGGGTAGTGATTAGATTCGTGTTTAATTCGTTTTGGTGGATCAAGTGTGTTTATGGTTGAGAGTTGTATAGACAATGTGTGTGCTGCTGCATTTTTGTTGGATCAAGTGTGTGGTGAAATAAAGGACAGGTTTTTTTTATGTGGGTAGTTTCTGGATTTGGTTGTTTGTTGGTTTAGGCGGTTTATTTTGTGGATCTGTGAATTGTGCGCTAGGAACAATCATAGTTCTTGTTGGTGTAGAAATTGATTCTTTGAATTTGATGCGGATCGATGAGTTGAGTGTTGTTGCTAGTAGAAGTGATGTAACTCGTCTTCAAGAGAAGTTGGTGTGTGTGTGTGAGTATATCCTTCGGTTATCAAGGAAATTTGATGGTTTGTGTCTGAGATGTGATTTGTTAACATTATCGAATAACTCGTATTTTGTTTTACTTTGCTGATTTTAGAGTTTTTATAATTTTGATTTGCTCAACTCAACTGTCCTTTAATCATCCAAAGTTGGGATTTTGATGATGTGAGAGTGAAAATAAGTGGGATCCAGAGGTCTTTCTGCAACTTTAGTGAATTTTCTCTCTGGTTTTCAGATTAGCTCTAGAAGTACTTTGCATTGCATTAGTTAGGAGGATTAACTCTAGATAAAAAAAACTTTTGTGGATTCTGCCCATAATATTACCACAAGTGGCATGAGGTGGGGTTAAATGAAGGTTATGTCCTCATTCTAAGCGAAACACTTTAGATTTTATTTGTTACTTCAAAATTATAATATTCCATAGAAGCATTGGTTTTGATTCATGTTTCTGAATCTAGAGACTTATTAAAAGGACATATAAAAGCAGTTCCACTACTGAAATGAGTTACTAATTTTTCTCATTCTAATGCCTTGCATACAATTATCAGTGAATCACATACTGCCGCTTAGACCCCAGAAAATTTAAAAGGAAATAAAACAGAATATGAAGAGTCGAGTCACGGCTGTAGAAATAAATTAGTAAGTAAACGTGTCTGAATTAAAAATGGCATGTTATTGAGAAGCCTGACATTCAAATAGCTGTGAGCTAATGAGTATGAATGTATGATGCACACTCATTGTGCAATTTACTTAATAGTAGAAGATGGACTGAATGCATGATCTAATAAAATAAATGTTCAGTAGTTTTGGTTTGGGAACTACTGAGTAAATTTGGCTAAAAGTTAGATATTTAGTCTTAGGGCTTAACTTTGTATGTACTTCTTACTGCTGCCTCTTAATCTTGCACCTTAACTTACATAAACTTTCCATAATTCTTGGTTATCCATGTCTTGGTTATACTCTTGCGTGATATCAACCAGAAAAGCTCATTGATAGGAGAAAATAATTAATGGGTAAAACACTGAGAAATAAATGGCTTTGCCTTGGAGAATATGGTGCCCAAACTTTATCATTCGTGTGATAAGGACTTGCTTTAGGATTGTTCTGGACTGTATCTGCAGCATTGTAGAAGTGGACATATTATTTGAACCTCAGATATAATACTTGATATAGAGCCTAGTCCAGTAGTCCACTTTTGTTTGTTTGTCAGTTTTATGTATCACTGAAGCCAATTTCATTATTATTAGCAGAATAAATCCGATGCTCATATGTGTATAACTTCCCCTCATGTTCTGGTGTAGGTGCCCCGATTACAGGCTCAGCGGTTGATCAGATTGAACAAGTTGTAGGATATGTGAGTCTGGGGTATCCTTTTGGCATGACTGCCTCGATCCTTTTTGGGAGACACCACAAAGCCATCCTACAATCCCCGAAACCAAAACTTTTTGTAATGGGGACTCGAGATGGGTTTACAAGTGTGAAGCAACTGAAGAACAAGCTAAGTTCTGCAGCAGGGCGTGTTGAAACACACCTTATTGAAGGAGTTAGCCACTTCCAAATGGAAGGCGCAGCTTATGATACACAGATGGTGAATCTTATCCTCGAATTTATTGTGTCGTTGTAGATAATCAACCATATTGAATGGGGTCGTGCTGTGTTGAAATTCATCAGATTCTGCTCTTAACGTTGAGCTGCTGAATGTTGTTGTGCATATGCTAACTTGATATCATGTGTAATATGCAGGAGCATAGTTGCTTTGCATGCTCCATGCCATCAGTATAAACTTCACAGTAAATTTTGTAATTGCTCATGACCAAATATCATTGGCAAAACAATGAATATTAGAGTGCCATCACTAAAACATTCTTTACACGGTCAAGTGTCATTCATTGCACCAAAAAGAAAAGAAAAGGCAAAAGGGCGGTTGAGAAAGATATCTGGGCTTAAGGTTACACTAGAATGAAATGACACCTAAAGCTTACCACTAACCAATAAACAGAAAAGCCAAATAGTATTCACTTGGCTGGTCATGGAGTTAGAATATGGCACAACACTACATTACAGCAGGATTACAACTGAGCACTACAAAGCTCAGAAGATCATATGCCATCGCCTTCAAAACGTTGGTCATCAGATGCAATTCTACCATCTCTCATGATTTTAGTACCATTTGAACCATCAACTGCCTGACCTTCTGCCATTTCATCATATTGCCGTTTTCTCCATCCTCGTTCTTGGTCCATTGGTTGTCTTTGAGAGAATGTATGTTCATCTGCTTTGAAAACCAATGTTAGAAAAATTGTAGTGGTCATCAACAAAACTTAATAAGACCTTGTGCAGCTCTGCTGCCACCTAGATACATTCACTGCAACAATATGCATCCATTGAAATTCGTGGACGAGCTAGTGCAATTCAGGTATTCCTCCTTATTATGACAGAAAAAGGGTGTTTGCATACCCTTCCTTATGTTAAATTGGAAAAAGATGAGAAAAGATTGCTAACACAAAGGCACACAACTTTAGACACCCATTTTGGGATCCTTGCAAACAAATTTCAATAGAAAAAGTTGTACCCAGTAATGGTCAAATCTGACTAACCATGACTAAAGATACAATAAAGGCAGGGGGGCTTTATTATGTATTTGAGGACATGGGTTATATATAATTAGTTATTACCACTTTCACCATCTGATGCATCTTCAAGCGTTGCAATTGCATCGATCAATGCCTGTTCATGCTCCTGCATTTTAAAGAATCCATCATTATCCCAGCAATGAAAAGTTTGATGTAATGCAAATAAAAGAATAAAGTTTATTGGTTCTTACTTTGAGAACTTTCTTAGCTTTCTCAATCTCCATCGGGTCAGGATGGCTAGCACTGAAGACCTTTTCCACCTGTAGTTTCAAGCAAAGAGGGAAAAATAAGTGACCACCAGCTAATTGGGGAACATGGAAAAACTCTTTACAAGTTTCCTCATACCTCTTTAATCAACGAGTCTGTATGAAGTATTTCAATGTCGCTCATGGCCTTCCTGCCAATGCCATTTTGTTGTGGAGGCAAATCCTTCTTAGGGCTGACCTTTTGTGGTCCCTCTACCCCTTCCTGCACCTGAAACTGCACCACCACGTCCCATGGACTTCTTAGTCCCTCGGCCAGATCCAGGTCGACCACCCCTACGAGAAAACCCAGGATCATCACCTTCCCACCGAATATCTTCAGGAGATATCTAACATTTGAAGGTACATCAATTAGTAAGAAGCGTTAGGAAAATAAGCTTGGATCACAGAGTTAACAAATTAGTCAAGTATTTGGTTTTTTTTTTTTTTTAAAGAACCTAGTAGCAAGAATAGAATTGATCCAATACCATACATTCAGCTAGTCCTCTCTTAGGAATACACAGCATACAGAAATAATTAAGGATGGAGAAACCTAGTGTGCAGCTAGCCCATTCTGCAGAAAAAGTTTCATTACTTTTTTCAGTTGCTTCCTCACTGGGTCAAGTGTGCA
Source organism: Rosa lucieae (assembly GCA_024704745.1). Taxonomy (NCBI): domain Eukaryota; kingdom Viridiplantae; phylum Streptophyta; class Magnoliopsida; order Rosales; family Rosaceae; genus Rosa; species Rosa lucieae. Next base: position 122,568 of record JANPXK010001086.1, read on the forward strand.
GCTGCCCATTGTAAATAGACAGAACAAAAAAGTCCTCCCATTGTATTAAGTGTGCGGCTAACCCTTTTAATATACTTTTTCATTATTTCATGAAAGCAAGCCAACCATGTCAGTACACCTTTTCCATTCTATTTTCACCACTTGGCCTCGGCTGCCCAAATATGTTATTATAGCTACAGGCAGAAGAAAATGCCAAACACTGGATTGTGACAATGATGCAAAATTGGTTATTCAAACCTTTCAAATAGTAGCATCTAATTTCCAAATTGATACAGCAATCACAATTCCATATTGACCTATGTATCCCATGTTGACAACACATGCATCATATGTTTTAATGATTCCCATTATCATTGTGTCTCCACACATATTGATTGTTCACGGGGAAGGACTCCATGTGTCTGCGGAAAAGTCTACAATATTATATTAAATTTTGTGAAGTAGTGCTCAGGGCCAAAGAGCAAGGATTTTATCTATGAAAGAGATTCACACTGATATAGAGGTAACTCTAATAAATATGTACCAAAATAATGAATTAAATGAGAAAACTCAACATCGAACAGCAATTTTAAACATCCATTCAGTTAAAACCTTGACAAGTAATAGCACGATGGCAAAGCAAAGCCGACCCAATGTTATTTACATATTAAAATGAATTGCAAAATAAACACTATAGAGAAACATCCCCAGAATCAGATTACGAGGAGTTGTCATTCATTTGTCAACATGTGCAAAAAAGGAAAATAACAAAAATTCAGACTCTTAACTTTTCCAAATTATGAGACATGGATCTGTTATTAAAGGAAATGGTTACAACAATACATAAAACGCTAGGATGAGCAGCAGGGTTTACCTCTTTTAGGTTGACCCATTCCCATGTTTCATCCGCTGTATTGATATCATAAACCAGAGCATGTCGGCCCTGTCAAATTTCGACAATTATAAGATTAGGAAAAGATTCTGTTGGAGTGTGGCGTGATCAAAGCTGCCAATTACTAAGCTTAATAAGTTTACACGAATTCAGTCAACGCAAGAACATATACCTGAATATGGTTGTAATCAGTTATTACAGCCTCATAGAAATGGTTGTCCGCAGGCCACCTTGTCCATACTTTTCTTCCTATTAATGGATCATAAGTTGTTGCCTCAGCAGGCTCAGTTGCCACAAAGCCACCTGAAGAACCTCGGTTTGGGGCTTGGGGCCTTCCGGTAATACTTGTAGAAGGGAACTGTGTGGACTTCATAGGGAAGAAGCAACATACTTCATTTAGCAAAAACAGATTAATAGATCCTATAACACAAACTTCATACCCACATTTCTTAACTAAAGTTATTTCAACGTACTGATTTTGACTTCTTGCTCCGAGCTCCTGGAGGAGGACCACGTCTCAAGGCTGATGAGGAAGGTTGCATGGATGGAGGCAGCACTGGAGATGGAGCACCACCATGTGATAAAGAAGCTACAGACTGTGATGTTTTCTGTTTCTTACGTGATGCCGAAACAGTTGGACTAGGTATGGGGTCATGAACAGGCTGAGCGGCATTATGTGTACCCGGCTGAGGCCCACTGGTTTTTCTCCACTCCCTATTATGATATTTCACATGAAAAAAATTCAGAACAGAGCAAAAGTAATACAGATTTGCTGCTCAGAGAAATATGCCCCCCCCATATAATCAAACCTTATTCTTCGGATCATGTCATCGGCATTGACCCTGGACAAAAGTTCTCTGTGTTCCTCATCCGATACTCTCAGCTCCTTTCTAAGTTCCGTTATTAAACTTTCCTTCTCCTGAAAATTACATAAGATGACCGACTTTCAAATCTACTGGATATATGAATCAAACTAACAGTTGAAGAAAAATAAGAAACAATAACATGATCAAACAAACACCTACCCAGGTGATGGCATCGGATTGGGCTTTAAATGCCCGCAGGACTGAACAGTATGCTTCTTGCTCAATGTGGTGGATCTGTGTTTCCATATCACCATGCATCCTAGGTAATGGAGCAGAACCAACAGCTGCAGATCTTCCATTCCCAGAACTTCGGCCTCCTCTTTGAAAGCGGTTTTGATGAGATGGGGGAAGGTCATCATCCGTTCCTGTAAAGGTCACACAGATTATTGACAACTATTGTTTTCTAGAGACATGGCCCTTAGATATTGCATAACTTAGAAAGGAGCTGCATAGCAAAACATAAAATCCTCATTCATGCCCATCATAAGATCACCTCATTTAATTAAATACATGTCAATAACTGCATGCAAAATACAACAGGAGACACTCCTTTGTTCTGACTCTCATAACACAGGCATAAAACATATGTATAAAGAACAAACAGGGATCTTTTACTGTAGATAAAATACGTTCTTCCTCAAATGTGTAGGAGACTCATGGAATATGCAATGCAGACAATACCAACAGTCTATGAGAAATACTGTGTACAGAAGAAAGAGTTCTAAAACCATACAGTCTATTAAAAACTTTACTTTTAGCATCCAACTGCGGCATCAATGTTTAACAAACTAGAAAAATTGAAAGAGAAACGCTTCTCCAATAGTCATCACTCTACAACGGTTTTTGCAGGTTAAAAACATAAAAAGAAACAGAAATTTCATTCTTAAAATACACCTTCTGAGTTCTGACTACTATCACTATTCCTACATTAAATTCTCCAATTACCAACTTCTCTGGTGTACCCGAAAAGAACCCATCAACAAGTACATGTATTTTAATCACTATATCGAAACTCTCAATTCTATTCTGTTTCTTGTTTCTCACATTAGGGCTCCTTTCCCTACGCATCAACCATGGCTAGAATATAAAAACCTGGCTTCTAGTAACCAAATTCAACACAAGAAACATAACAACAGACTTCAATCTTCACCACAAACCATCACCCTCAATCTTTATTATCTTTCTACCTAGAATGCATATCATGAACTTTGCTTCAATCCAATCATAATAAAACAAAGAAACTCAAAACTTAACCAAATGCCATCAAAATCACTACTTAAACAGCTATAATCAAACAACCCAAATCAATCATTGACCCCAAATTCAATCACAGTAACATAAATTCAAGAATTGGAGCTCAATAAAAACCACAAAACACAAATCTTGATACCAAAATTCAACTCACCACTGCTATCCGAGAGCTCGTAGGCCATCACAGCCTCTCAAGACTCAACCTTTCACTAATTCCAAACCAAACCCACGTCGAATTCACTCAGACTCGTCGGAAATTCGATCAATTTCGTCGAGAACTCAAACTGGTACACAGCAGTACCGTAGAAACCATGCCAATTCGTCAAAATTGGAGCCAAATTTAGGACCAGTGTGAGCTCGGAGAAGTTGAATTATTGGCTCGGCGAGTGGTGGAGAAGGCGATCGATTAGGGTTGATGGGGGAGGATTGGGGATTTGGAATACTTGTTCAAGATTTGGGGCGGAATTACAATTTTCAAAAGTTTAGGGGTGAAAAGAAAAGAGTGTGGATTTGGAGATTGGAGGGGTCCGGAGGGAAGTCGCGGACTTCAAACGAGTTCTTCTGGCGCCCTGAGGTTTTTTTAATTAATGATACAGTTTGAGTTCCGCGCTTCCTATTGGTGGCTGAGAATAAAAAAATGTTTTACTTAAAATTCAGGTAAGTACTATTCTGCTAAGGCCAATTTGATACTCAAACTCTCAAAAGTATCAATATGATACCCAAAGATCTATATTGGCATCAATGTGATACTTCCGTCCAAAATCCCTGACGGTGCCGTCTGTTTGCTGACGTGGCAAACAAGTCAAAAAAAAAAAAAATCAGAAAATACCAAAATGACCCTGATGTTAAATCTCATCACCAATTTTTTTTGTTTTAAATTCTTTTTCTGGGGTCTGCTTCTTCTTCGAGCTCGAAGGTTGGATGCTGAGAAATTGAAGAGCATGGGTTGGGTTGGGTTGGCGGCGGCGGAGGGTGACAGGAGAAGCGGAGTTCGGCAGGGATCGGGAGTTGGGGTTGGCGGCGAGGTCGAGGCTGGAGAGGAGGGACTTGAGGGAGGGGTTGCGGTCGATGAAGGCGGTTGACTCGATGAAAGAGCGAGCATCACCAATCCCAGTGAAAAGAGATTGATGCTCAGTAGGGTGCAATGGTGGAGAAGCAGATTAATGGGGTTGGGCTATTGTAGCAATGGTGCATTGTGTTTTGTATTTACTTGCAATTCAATTCGATTGCTGTGGTGATACTCGACCCGGTTGATTTCTTGGCTTTTTTTTTTTTTTTTTTAAAGCTGGTCAAGGCTAGAAATTACTACCAATACGAAATACCAAACAGTACAAACACCAAATAGAACTCAATTCTTAGCTGTTCAAACAACAAACAATACAAAAGAACCTAGATCCGCTCCTTAAGCATTGCCCACACCCTCATGGGGAGACCATATAGCCTAATAAACCCAGCTACATCGGCTTGATCATACACATCTCCGCTCTCAAATGAAGAGATGTCTTGCCTATACAGGCTATATGGACTCTTACGGCTAGTTACAGTGATCGAACCCTTGTACAACTTTAGAGTTACTGATCCCGTTGTTGTCTCTGAGATTTTCTCCATGAATGCATCCATGGACTCACGAAGTGGGTCGAACCACCTGCCTGCATAGACTAGCTCTGCATATTTGAGGGCAAGCGAGTCTTTAACTTGCATTGTTTCTCGATCCAAAGTTAAGGACTCCAACTCTCTTGCAGCAGCGAATAGGATAGTGCCTCCAGGAGTTTCATAGACTCCACGGCTCTTCATACCAACAAGACGGTTTTCAACCATGTCAATACGACCAATTCCGTGTCTTCCGCCAATCTCATTAAGCTTCGTAAGCAAAGAAGCTGGTGAAAGCTCTTGTCCATCGACTGAAACTGGAATTCCTGAAACAATCCCGATATCAACACACTCAAGTTCATTCGGTGCATCTTCTGGATCGACAGATAACATGAACATATCCTTCTTCGGCTCATTTTCTGGGTCTTCCAAAATATCACCCTCATGACTAAGGTGCCATAAGTTCCCATCTCTGCTGTATATGGATTTCTTTGTCACTGGGACAGGCACATTATGCTTCTTAGCATATCCAAGGAGCCACCACATTAAGTTTGGGGTCGAGAGCAAAAAATGTCAGCTCAAACCGAACCTGATCATTTCCTTTCCCTGTGCATCCATGAGCGACAGCATCAGCTCCAACTACTTTGGCAACATCTACCATGGCCTTAGCAATAACAGGACGGGCCATTGAGGTCCCCAGCAAGTATTTCCTCTCATAGATTGCACCAGCTCGCAAGCAAGGGAATATATAGTCTTCTACAAACTCCTCCTTCAGATCCTTCACTACTAACTGACAAGCCCCACTCGCCTTTGCCTTCTGTTCCAGACCATCCAATTCTTTTATACCTTGACCCACGTCGGCCGTGAAGCAAACAACTTCACAACCATAGTTCTCCCTTAGCCATGGCCCATGGGACAATGACTGACGTGTCTAAGCCACCACTATAGGCCAGAACAACCTTGTTCAATTTGCCACGTAATCCTCTTTCCTTTGTAGATCCAGCTACTTTTGTCTCACCGTAACTGGGCAGTGCTGCTCTAATAACTTGGTTGCGAGCTCTAGTTACACCTCCATTGATACTCAAACCCGCAAATGCATTCCCCTGAAGCTCACTCTTTCTTGCCCCCAACTCTCGAAACGATAATTTCCTTTGACATGCAACTCCTTCATGGCATAAATTCAACTCTGATTTTGGAGCGTGAAAGGCGAAGTTGGTGGGCAAGCAAGCGGACATGGTGTTCAACTGAGCCATAGTGGCAGTGACAGAGCTTCTGAGCGTCTCAAAGAGAGAGAGAGAGAGAGAGAGAGAGAGAGAGAGGTTGGCTCTGCAATCCATTCGCAAAGGTCTGGATGATTTGTCGGGATCAAATTACTTCGCCTCCTGGGGTATATTGCAAGACGGCGGCGGCGGAACTGATTATCACAAGAACTGATCTTCGTTCCCAGAAAGGAAGAAATCCAAGTACAATCTCAGAGCCATTCCCGGTGTTGCAAACTACCCACAATCCCAATTGCAAACCGAGATTGAAACTAATAGCAAACGATTGAAGATCTGAATTGGTTCGGCATCATCTTCTTCTTCAATTGAGCCTCGACCTGTCGTTGTGGTTGATTCACAGGATACATACAGGGGTGAGATTGGTACGCACACTCACGCCTCCTTCTCGTACTCCTAACCTCCCTCCGGTTCGGAAAGGCGATCAGGTCGCCGCCAAATCTTCCTCGCCGCACCACTCTCACTCTAATTCCTTTCCCCTATTTGTAGCTAAATTACTCCACACTTACGTGCTCCGGCCCCAGAGCCTCCGCCTCGGCTCTCCGCCCACTGCTCCGACTGTTCTTCATAAGCCACAAACACTTCTGATAAAAAAAAATTTCTCCATTTAGGCTGTTCTTCATAAAGCCACAAATTCATTCTCAGAAAATAAACAACAATGTCATTTGATTGGAAGAACAAGACATAGATTGATAGAAAGGAGAGAGGATCAGATTGAGAAAGGAAGGAGGAAAAGCAAGAGAGAGAATTCGATCTGTCGTTGTTGTGTGTGTGTGTTTTGTTTTTTTTTAAAATTAATTAGTAGAGAAAGACAAGTTTGCTCTTGATAAAAATATCACGTATTATGCACGTGCTTGCCATGCCAGCAAACAGACGGCACCGTCAGAGATTTTGGACAGAAGTATCACGTTGATGTCAATATAGGTCTTTGGGTATCATATTGATACTTTTGAGAGTTTGGGTATCAAATTCGCCTTGGCACAATAGTTTGGGGACGATAGCTGAATTTTTCTCATTATTTTTTTAACAAAAATGTAACTAGGAACTGAAATCTAGTTCGTCGGATCATTTTTCTTTTCACGAGTGTGGATGAAGTTTCAATTTTAAGTCCCCTTATTTCAAGATAAATAAGAAATTGGGAGCCTAATAAGTGAGGACAAATATCGTTCGGGGACATAATACCAATGCTTCAAGAACTACTATTTTAGTTGATTGTTATATATTATGTCATCAATAATTAACCAAATTAATGAGTACCTTGGTACTTTTTTTTCTGAATGAAAGACAACCGTCTATATTAAATGAAACTAAGCACAAACAGTAATGCAAACATCGAAAGAAATGTAATAAAATGAAATAAGATGCACAAATACATCTAAAATGAAAAATAACCAGAACATGATTAAATACCTATAGGCTTCGAAATGCAATGCATATGTCATGTGGTAGTGTAAATGTAATAGTGACCATAACCGTAACCGTAACTATAACTAAGGAGATACAACTTAAAAGAATTTTCAATACCAGACTAAGATGATGAGGCTCCTGAGACTCTAAGAGCATCTCCAACGGTGGTGTCAAAATCCACCTTGGAGCTCCAACGGATACAAAAGGCAGATCTCTTCCTCTTCAACCCATCCTTCAAATCCACCGTGGATGACAATTCTTGGTTTCATCTGTCAAATTTGACAGACTCAGGTCATCTGTCATTTTATTTTTTTATTGTTTCTCCCCTTCTCCTCTATCGTTCTCCTCAATTTCATGTTACCCAGATCAAAGTCATTCATAATCTTTCTCATCTTTCTATTTCTTCCTACAATACCCAAATCTTCATACCCAAACCTTCAAAAATCATTGATATGAAACTAAAAATTAAATTTTCATTTAGATTTGGGGAAAAAGAGAGGAAGAGAGTTAGAAAGAAAAACCGAAGAATTGGGTTCAAGCAACTCCGATCACATCTGAGTGTTGCCATGATCGATCACAGTGTTGAGGTCGCGATTGTGTTTGCGATGTTGAAATCTGGGCTGCTTGTGGTTACTTGGATATGTTCAAATTTGTTAATATGGTGGCTTTTCTAATTGCCCAGAAAAGCTAGAAGAAGGAGTAGAGAAACAGAAGAGAAAGAAGATGGAGAGAGAAAGAAGGCGTAGAGAAACAGAAGAGAAAGAAGATGGAGAGAGAAAGCAATAGTGCAATTGAGTTTTAATTAAATACATTATAATAATAATAAAATATTTATTTATTTTAACCTATGGGTTGGAGTGAAAAATTATCAAAATTGACAATTTCTTGTAGTTGTCAAATTTCAAACTTAACTCAAAATTTTTGACCTCTCCATTGGAGATGGTCTAAAGAGAACGAACGCAACCAAAGGTGTCAAAAACTTGGACGTCAGTGGACGAACTTTTAAGAATAAAAACCATAAATCTGAGTCCCAATCTAAAGAGAAGCTGGAACCCAACTTTTTATCTACAAAACCTCCTAAATACCAACTACGGACCAAACAGTGCACGACCTGATAATTGAAGTCCAAACAAGGGCACCATGAAGGCACGAACCACACCACAAGCCCATGCCCATGAAAATATGGTCTGGGCACCCATGCCTTCAACCCGACTTCCACTGTAGCCAACAAGCCACAATGTTGTGCCAGTAAACCATGGAATCCACCTTTGCCAAAAAAAAAAATGGAATCCACCTTGCGTTGGTTGCGCATCATAAGAAATCTGTAATGACATTTATGCTTTTCAAACACACCATTAGCTAATATTCTTTAAAGGGATTTCAAACTGCGATGCGGAAAAGATCAAATAAAATGTGTTTTGTGATTAGGCGGATTAGGGATTGAAACACGTTTTATCTATCTCATTCTTTTTCCTTGTCAAATTTAAATCCAGACGCACAGTTTACTAAATAGGTGAACGAGAGTGTTCAAGAAACAGAGCCATCCAAGCAAGGCATATGGCAACTACATGGGTCGGGTTATTCGAGAAACCCGACCAACCCAATTTAACAGCTCCAAGTTATAGGGATAACGACCATTTACACAATTTTAGCATAAAAATTGCTCACTTACTCCACTGAGAGTTTTTTTTATAACAAATTACATTTAAGTTATTGACAAAAGATGACTTTACAAATAAATTATCTAAAGATTGAATTAAACATATAAGGACTAAATCTTACAAATAAGGACAAGATGTTCTCCACTTGCCACATGTCATGAGTTAATTTACTTTTTTATCCTTAACTATTTCTTTTAACTTCTAATCATTTTATAAAGATCAAATCTTACAAGTAAGGACAATTTGCTCTCCACTTGCCTCATGCCATGAGTTAATTTACTTTTTTACTCTTAACTACTTCTTTTGACTTCTAATTCCCTTATGTTACTTTTTTTTTTTTTTTCTGAGAATAATTCTTTATGTTACTTTTATTTCCTTGAGAATAATCCATTTATGTTACTTCACAAAATTTCACTCTCCTACTACTGTCATCTCATCATCTAATCCTGCTACTGTACTCGTCCAATCCTGCTACTACACTCATACTCGTCCAGTTCTGCTACTGCACTCGTCATCGCCCAATCCTGCTACTGCACTCGTTCAATCCTGCTACTGTACTCGTACTCGTCCAGTTTTGCTGCTGCACTTGTCCAATCCTGCTACTGCCCTCGCTGCACTCATACTCGTTCAGTTATGCTACTACACTTGTACTCGTGTTCTGCTACTGCACTCGTCATCACCTAATCCTGCTACTGCACTCGTCATCGCCCAATCCTGCTACTGCATTTATACTCGTCCAGTTCTGCTACTGCACTTGTCCAATCCTGCTACTGCCCTCGCTGCACTCATACTCGTCCAGTCCTGCTACTGCACACAGTATCACATAATAAACTGCACACAGTAGCACATAACAACAATAAACTACAGAAAGAAACTTCAATTAAACACAGTAGCACATAACAATAATAAACTACACAAATAAACTTCAAATAAACTGCACACAAATAAACTGCACACTGTAATAACCCGAAACTTAATATCACTGTAGAGCACTCTAAGATACCATCAACTTAGAAATAATCCAAGTATCTTCTAAGCATTTTTTTTCTGTTTAGAAACCGATGATACATGTCATTTTGGTACTAGTTATTAAGAAAGCATTAATGTTCCTTACTTATTAAGTAGATGTGTATCTATGTGTATATATATATATATATATATATATATACACAATTCAAATGTCAATACATCTAGAAGAGCTAATCTGATTTTTTTTTCTTTCTAACAACCATAGCATTATAGAAAATTTCCAAGCCCTTGTAAGTGCTTTGTGAACTTCCAACTCACTTTTGACTTACAAGTGAGAATTGATTTTTTTAATGCATTTTGCTAGCCTATATAAACATGGATCTGAATCATTCTTTCCTTCAAGCCTTAAGATCAAGTGCAAAACTGATTTGAAAGCCTTAGTTGTAGAGAAAACTCACCTCACTTATCCTTCATCCTTTTTCTCTTAAGAAGCTCCCTTTGTTTCTCTCAAAGAAGTCCAAGCTTGAATCCAAGACCAAAATATTCACTCCATCTCTGAGTTTCTTAAGTAAGTACATGAATACATTTTTATGTTCTTTTGTCTTTAAGATTTATCAAAGTGCATAACCATGATAAAATGGAAAAGAATCTGTTTTGCTGCAGTCATATATTTTCGTGTTTGATAAAAGTTAATCTTGTCAAAAATAATTATATTTTCAGTTTCTTCATGAAAAATCCTTCAGTTTAGGCTTTTGAATCACTAAAAAAGGTTAAGAAATGAAGAAGTTATGGCTAATCAAAGTTTTCAACTTTCAAACTCGCTAGAAATCTCATACAGCTATCACAACTTCAAAAATTCATATCTCTCTCATTTCTTAACCATTTTCTACAAAATTTATATCAATTTGAAGCTTAGGACTTCTACTTTTATTCTGGAAATTTTGAGAAGTATTGGTGAAATATGAAGTACGTAAAGACTTAGACATCAAAGGTTAATATTAAGAAAATCGGTTTCTGCGCTGTTCTGGTATTTTTACCATTTATGGACTATATCACTCTGATCTGGACTACATGACTTATTCCATTGAATTCTTTATGAAGAATCCTATGACTTGGTGTCCTCACTTGACTATTTCGGACATGAATTGAACAAGTTATAAAAACAGAAAGTTGACGGTACTTGGTATATTATTTGATTGACGAATGGACACTTTGGACTAAGATTTCCAATACTATGGAAAAATGACTACTGACTCTTTGACTACTAACTATTATTCTCTTACTACTTTTAATTTTCAGTACCTTTATTTTATCGCACATTTACTTTCAAGTTTAATTTGCAGTACTTTTATTTTATCGCACATTTACTTTCAAGTTTAATTTGCAGTACCTTTATTTTATTGCAAAATTACTTTCAAGTTTTGATTATATATATATATATATATATATTAATTTTTCCACACAATTTCAGTTATATTTATGTAAGCTTGTTTATATGCTTTGCTACTATTTATGTAGCTGTTTTATTTACTACTTAAAGCTTACTATGCTTTATTGACGTAATTATATCTGGAGATGTGAAATTGGGTGATTAGTACTACCCCGTGCTTAAGTGAATTACTGGTAAAAGTGTGTTGTGTTATGAGAAGTTAGCCTTGGGCCCTAGTCCCTACAGATAGTGCACTATTATACTCTTAGGAAGGTTGCTTACTTTGAGTATACATACTTTGGTAGTGTCCTTGGTATGCTGATGGCTGTCCCATGCTTTGGTATAGTACGTTGGACCCTAGCATGTGGATTTATGATTTGTTACCAGTCAACCTGGTTTTCCCGTGTTTTGGGTATAGTACGTTGGACCCTAACACGTGGATTTATGATTTGTTACCAGTTAATCTGAAAATTCACTAAAAAGAGAAGTGTACTTATGTTATTTTGATCAAATATCTATCTATGATATATTTTGAATATGTGAAGGTGTTCGTAAAAAGAAAAATCAAGCATGTGTTGCTTTAATGTTATTTCACATATTAATGTTACAATATTCGTTGGTTGTGATCAGTATTTTGAATATGTGAAGGTGTTAGTAAAAAGAGAATCGAGCATGCATTGCTTTAAGGTTATTTCACATATTAATGCTACAATATTTGTTGGTTTGATAAGAATATGTGACTCTGTGATTTATTACCAAACCATTCACACGAATGAATATATTTGTATATGTGTGTGTGTGTGTATTGTGTGTATATATATACATATTTAAGAATTCGTATGAACTTAAATGGTTCTTGGTACATTTTAACTTGGTTGTTCAATTTTGATTTCTTATAAGACACATTAATATAAGAATGTAAGTTGTGTACTTACTGGGCTTGTGTTGCTCATGATGCTACACCTTCTTGTTTTCAGGTATTGAGTAGATGCTTGGGGAAACGGGATGAACCTACTAAATAAAAGAAAGTTTTTCCTACTACTATTTCAAGAGAATGAGTACTGTAATATTTTTTGCTAAACTTTGGTATTGTATAAATAATGATTTCGTTTCCTAATAAAAGTACTATTCAGATATATCTATACATAGTCTTTTACTTTCTTTCATTTTTTTTTTTCAAAACGGAAGTTTTATTTATTTTGACTCACGTCACAAATTCATGAGCCATATTTCAATACAATATTGGCCTTAAATTTGGGGGTGTGACACACACAGTAGCACATAACAATAATAAACTGCACAAAGCACATAACAATAATAAACTGCATAAAGAAACTTCAAATAAACTACACACAGTAGCACATAACAATAATAAACTGCACACAGTAGCACATAACAACAATAAATTGAACACAGTAGCACATAAAAACAATAAACTGCAGAAAGAAACTTCAATTGAACACAGTAGCACATAACAAATACAACAATAACACAGTAGCACAGTAGCACATAACAAATACAACAATAACACAGTAACACAGTAGCACAAATGCAAGAATAACACAGTAGCACATAACAACAATAAACTGAACACAAGATCATGATGTTCTAGACATAACGCAGAAACAAGCACCAAAACAGAGTCGAACTGAGACTAGCTTATATAAAAAATTAACTCTGTTACTATAAAATATATTTTTCCAATCTGTCTCATACAATGTACTAAACCAAGCCATGTAAAATCATGTGCTACTCAAACTCTCAGTACCAGACAAAGTTTTGAATTGCAAAGAAAACAATAGACTCAGTGGTAACAACTCCAAATAAGCACAAACACACAGTAGCATCAAAAACTAATCCAAACCAAGCAATTACTCCAATTTTTCCAACCCAGCGACTGTGAAGTTGCTTCGAAAATGACAGACAAAATTCTAAGTCTCCCTTCTCACTATCAACTATGATATTTCGATATTCAAGCTCAATAATCCACAATACCAGATGTTGAGAAACAAATCAAATTCGAAGATTAAAGCCAAAAGATGACGAACCTGAGCAAGTAGTTTAGGCAAATTGACCATCACAGCAGCCTTGTTAGCACTCAAACCACCACTATCGTCAGCCATCACAGCTTTGTTCTCTTCTTCTTCTTCCTCCCTTTCACCCTCCAAATCGGAGTCTTCCTTCTCCGAAATCACAATCACGCGGTCCTTCTCCTTCTCCTTCTCTGGCTCCGGCAGCACCTCCTCCTCCTTCAGCTTTTTCACAGCTAACCTCGTCCTCGGCCTCACCACAACGACTCAATCATTATATTTACAGCTGCGAAGCTTTGAGAGTCATGAACATGGTTGATATTTCAAGCTGAGTGCTGCTACTACGGAGATTTTGCAAAGCATTTTGGATCTGTTGCTGGAGTTTTTAGGTTTTCTGATTTGGGTTTGGGGGTTTTGCGTTTTGCATTTGGGGATTTCAGGTTTTGTTTGGTAAGAATTATGGCAGTGGCATGAGCGTAAATTATAATAAATACTGAGCATTTTAGTCATTTTCTATCAAAATTTCAAGCCAGGCCTGCTTCATTTAGTTTTGGGCCTGGGCTTGTGTCCTTATTTGTATAAAACAAATTGAAGGTGAGTTTTCTGTGTTTATATCTTTGGTCATGTGTTACTATATAATTTTCTATTTTTTTTACTCCCATTTACTCAATCTAACATCAATTGACAGTATTGCCCTTATTTTAATTAATAAATTACACTCATCTCTCTCTCTCTCTCTCTCTCTCTCCCCTCCCCCCTCATCTATTTCTCTCTCTTTCTCTCAACACGTCTCACACTCATCTCAGACTCTCTCTCTCTCTCTCTCTCTCTCCTTCCCAGCCGAGTACTCAATTATTAAATTACAACTTCAATTAAATCTCTCTCCCTCTCAACTTCGACGATCCCAGAAGCGGATCTAGCTCCAGTCCCACTGGTAAAGCCCCAGTCCCACTACCATATGTCATGTGGTAGTGTAAATGTAATAGTGACCATAACCGTAACCGTAACTATAACTAAGGAGATACAACCTAAAAGAATTTTCAATACCAGACTAAGATGAGGCTCCTGAGACTCTAAGAGAACGAACGCAACCAAAAGTGTCAAAAACTTGGACTTCAGTGGACGAACTTTTAAGAATAAAAACCATAAATCTGAGTCCCAATCTAAAGACAAGCTGGAACCCAACTTTTTATCTACAAAACCTCCTAAATACCAACTACGGACCAAACAGTGCACGACCTGATAATTGAAGTCCAAACAAGGGCACCATGAAGGCACGAACCACACCACAAGCCCATGCCCATGGAAATATGGTCTGGGCACCCATGCCTTCAACCCGACTTCCACTGTTGCCAGCAAGCCACAATGTTGTGCCAGTAAACCATGGAATCCTCCTTTGCCAAAAAAAAAAATGGAATCCACCTTGCGTTGGTTGCGCGTCATAAGAAATCTGTAATGACATTTATGCTTTTCAAACACACCATTAGCTAATATTCTTTAAAGGGATTTCAAACTGCGATGCGGAAAAGATCAAATAAAATGTGTTTTGTGATTAGACGGATTAGGGATTGAAACAAGTTTTATCTATCTCATTCTTTTTCCCTGTCAAATTTAAATCCAGACGCACAGTTTACTAAATAGGTGAACGAGAGTGTTCAAGAAACAGAGCCATCCAAGCAAGGCATATGGCAACTACATGGGTCAGGTTATTCGAGAAACCCGACCAACCCAATTTAACAGCTCCAAGTTCTAGGGATAATGACCATTTACATAATTTTAGCATAAAAATTGCCCACTTACTCCACTGAGAGTTTTTTTACTCCCATTTACCCAATCTAACATCAATTGACAGTATTGCCCTTATTTTAATTAATAAATTACACTCATCTCTCTCTCTCTCTCTCCTCCCCCTCATCAATTTCTCTCTCTTTCTCTCAACACGTCTCACACTCATCTCAGACTCTCTCTCTCTCTCTCTCTCTCTCTCTCTCTCTCTCTCTCTCTCTCTCTCTCTCTCTCTCTCTCCTCTCTCTCTCTCAGCCGAGTACTCAATTATTAAATTACAACTTCAATTAAATCTCTCTCCCTCTCAACTTCGATGATCCCAGAAGCGGATCTAGCTCCAGTCCCACTAGTAAAGCCCCCCCCCCCCCCCTCTCTCTCTCTCAGATCACCTCCGCCTTCTCTTCCATCTCTTTCTCTCTCAGATCGCCTCCACCTTCTCTTCCAGATCGGCCGGTGAACCGCCATTTTCAACTTCACAAGGTGGCTCGATGTTTTAACCTTCATGTAGGGGCTCTAGTTCGGAGCGAGTCCACACTCCTTGATGATTCTGATGAACAAGTATTGCATAGGCTCGCCTTAGTCTCTGCTGCGAATTTTTCGGAAATCACTTTCGGAGATGAGTCGCTGTGAGGCCTCCTCAAAATTCTCACCCTCTTGTTCATCGGAGCAACTCTGTGAATCTCCATTTTCCTCACCTCCGACTGAAAATGAACCTCTGGTAGCGGATGGTCGTGCATTTCTTGATGACCCGGCGGCTCGGAATGCATATGAACCATATGCAGCGGCGATTGCAACTGACGGCGAGTACGAGCCTTCATGAAATTTAGTAGCCTCAGCATGTCCTCCACGGACCTCAAACACCCTCCCTTCCTATTGTTTTATTTATTATGATTTGGTTGGGCAATAATAAGATCATTAGTGGGCAATAAAACGATTATTGGAAGATAATAGTAAGATTATTGGGGGGCAATAAAATATTTATTGGGCAATAATAAGATTATTACGGGGCAATAATAAGATTATTGGGGGGCAATAATACGATTATTTATTTGGATAAACTTACCAAAACTTTCAAAATTAAAAACATCTTCATTTTTCACTAATTATTGATCCCTAATAAACTTGTTATTTGGGGGCAATAATATGGTTACTGGGTATTATTAAGGGGTAATAAATTCAGACGCCGGAATCCAGTCACCAGTCCGGTATCCGGATTCCAGTGAACGGTCGCCTGATTCAGGTCACCGGTTGCAGGATTCCGGTGACCGGTCGCCAGAGTTCGGTCACCTGAGTCCGTGGCCAGCCACCGGTCACGGGAGTCTGGCAAGGTCTCCGATGACTTCTCTCTGTGAGTGACAAAGAAGGAGAGGGCAAAAATGTCCCAAAAATAAATAAAAAGGAATAAAAAAATAATTAATTGGGTATTAGGGAAATGATCTCTTAGAGTGTTTGGGTAAGTGGGCAATTTTTATCCTAAAATTGTGTAAATGGTCATTATCCCCAAGTTCTAACCGAGAAAAGACCGCGCAGACGCATTTGAAGAAGTGGCTGCTCAGCTCTACTGAATGCTCCAGTGGCTTGTGGTTGTCTCCTTCCTCCTCTCTCATTTGAAATTCCGGCTAGTTCCTCTCACTACCGTCACTTGTTTACTCCATAGCTCGACAGTTATGTTCCTTTACCTTTGCTTTTGTGTATTCCTATTATATCAAATTTACAAACCTTGATCAAAACTTGGATTCAGTTCTTCTTTCTATTGGTGTCAAAGTACACAAAATTTGGTGGATGAAATTGATTGATGGTATTTTCGTTGGCATCTGGCTCCTATATATGCTTATATGGGCATTGCTTCACTTTTTTATTTGAGACTTGTATTACAAATCCTTGTATCTTGGAGTTTTAGTACGAAACTCCAAATCAACCGTGTAGTACAACCCTTGAATTAGTAATACATTGCTTTGTTAAAGACCACAAATTGGCAAGTGAAGAAAAGAAGGCCATTTTGATGAGTTCCTCTCTTTCAATTTTTGTATGGATGTGGGCGCAGGTTGATGAACTTGTACACGATGCAAGTTGGTTGATTGTGACTTTAATCGGAAAGATTACTGCCTCATTTGAGTGAAGATTTTGGTCCAGAAGGTTTCGTTGCTGCGTTATTATGCTTTTCATTCTTTTCTAATATAGACTGTTTTGTGGTAGTTTCTGTCTAGCACATTCTGTTCTAGTACTCAGCTAATTTGAAATGTAGCTTCTGTTTAGCACAGGATCTAGTACTCGGTTCATATATAATTGCAACTGCAGGCAGTTGTGTTTTCAAATTAATTTCTTTTTCGCTTTGTGGAAAACAAAAGTATGTACATAGAGTACTTGTTATGCTGCTCAAAATGAAAGATATCATTTCAGCACATACTTCACTCATTATGGTTGTCAACCTAATTTTCTGTAGTCATTTCATTTGGATATCGTTGATATTGAGACTGCTACATATTCAAGGTTGGTGATCTATCAGATAAGGCTGAATTAGTTGATTGATCTAGCTGATGTGCTAATATATCACGTCGTTAAAAATAACTGCCATATCTCATAACTTCCTGACAATGAAGAGATCAGTTGATATGCTCACGATTATGTCTAATGTCTATATTTCATTCTGAAAAAAATTCTCGTTGTATATCTCTGTCCTGAAATTGTAGTAACATCGTTAACTATTTCATGCTATCATCATTGTAGTTGTTCTATGTTACTCTGACTTTCAATTCAAAGACCTGACTGACGCTGTGGAACAAAACCAGAATACTAGTAAAAGCTCAATGTACGATATGAGATGGTTTGATTGTTGCACTTCCTTTTTAGTACCCCTTCATAAATCACGGAAGTGCCAATGAAAAGAGGTCTTTAGCTTAATTTGGTAGCTAGAGTCTGTATGTGTTAGTTCATTATCTATTGGGTGCCTGTTTTATATTAGCTTTAGATTTAATTTTGCACATTTGATTCTCCAATTCACTTGCTAAATGTGATTTGAATATCCATTGGCAGGCGGAACTCTGTCATAGCTCCGGTTTTTACAGCTTCTTCAGCAGGCTTTTGCTCCTTACTATGGATAGGCAATGTTTAGGTGAAGATCTAAGAGGTTAATATGAACAAAAACTAGCTTAACTATCTTCTAGAAAGGTTAAATATAGCCAGAAGTATAGCAGTAACACTGACAGAGTTTTTCCTTTAATATTTAGTTTTGAGCACCCCATATTAGTGGCCCTTTTACTCAGTTCTATTTTTCACAGTTTAACGGGGGTTTCCGGTCTTTTAAGCTGCATCTTCATAAACTCCTAAAGTTTGAATACCCTAATGAATAATCTAAGGAGGGTGTATTGTATATAGAATTAGTGGAACTTTTAAAGAAATCTATGGAATTTAAAAGTCTGGGTGTATTCAATATAGAATTTTAGCAGTCCATGAAAGTCTTGAGATATTCAGTTAGGATTTTTAAAAAGTTAATGAATTCCACCAAAATCTAGGGGTATTCAATTAGGACTTTTAAAAATAAATAAAAGCATAGAGGTATTCAAAATATCATTCATACTTATGGAATTAGAAAATCATGGATAATCATGGACTTTGTAGTGTTAACTATACATACCAAACTCCAATAATTTTCCAGTCTCTAGACCAAATATTTGAAAAAGTCTATCAAAGTTTTCTCTTTAAAAAAAAAAAAAATCTATCAAAATTCTTCTCTCTACGCATGAGGGAGTTGGTCCTTCATCATCTATCTTTCTTTAATTTTTTGTCTTTTCTCTAATTTTATATGATATCAATATTTTTTTTGATACCCAACATGTTCATTGTAGTTGTTGAATGTGATTTTTTTTTTTTCAATTGTGGTACTTCAAACCCTAATATCAATAAAAATGATTTATGAAACCCTAAAACCCAAATATTGTGGTCTACCCCTATGACCTTGAACAGTGTTGCTATGGCATACTAAATTTTATCTTATTAATTAATTATTCTCATTAATTTGAATTTATATTATGGTTCAAAGAAAAGTTGAACAATTGAATTTCAATTGATTGATTATAGATCAAGACATTAACCAATATTGCTATAATATATGTTAATCGGTGAAAACAAAATTGATGAGAATAATTAACCATAAACATCAAGTGATCTATATTATTTATGTTGTTGGGAGATTAGAAATGAGAACAAACTCACTAAACAGACTAACAATTATTTATTTGAGTCAATTTCTATTAGAAGATACTTGAGCATGGAATAGGCAACAAGTTATTATTTTGTTTTGTGTTTGGGTTGCATTTGCTTTGTTTTTTGTTTTTATATTTTGTACATGCTAGGAAATCTGTAGAGGTCATTCATAATAAAGTATATAGATTTTCATGAATCAATAAAAGTCTGTTGCTAAAATCAATGGTTTTAAGAAATTCATAACAGTCTATCAACTTCTTAAAGAATCTGTGGACTTTTTAAAAAGTCTGTCATTTAAATAAAGTCTGTACAAATCCAAATACAATACACCCCCCTAAGTGAGTCGATACCTGAGAGCCAAAAGTTGTGTTGTCCACTTGTTGCCATACCATTTGTCCTGCCTCTAGTCTGAATTATCCAGCTTTCTAAGTGCTATTCATTGGTTCCCTTGTTTCAAATGAAAATTTCTGCAGATTAAGTTTGAATACTAATTCCCATTGTACACCTTACAAGATTCTGAATAAGAGTGTACCTTCAATTTAAATTGATCAGTGAGCGCGCATCGGATCCAATTCATAGATTCATTTTGACATATTAGAGTTCAATTCAACTCATAAGATTCATTGAACTCCAAAAGCCTCAATTTAGTAGAAAATAATAATTCAATTCAGGGTTAATTCGATGATTATGTTCATCCCACAATGGGGTATATATATAAGTACAAAGGAGTAGTCTAACTCTAATAGGAAACAATTTTTCCATAATCACACGATATCCTAATTAAATAAAAATCCTAATTACATACAGATTTACAGCGATTCTACACTCCCCCTCAAGTTGGTACATAGATGTCTATCATGCCCAACTTGTCAACAGAGCTATCGAATATCTTCCTGGACAGTCCTTTAGTAAGAACATCAGCTAATTGCTTCTCTGAGTTTACAAATGGAAAGCGAATAACCTTTCTGTCAAGATTTTCTTTAATAAAATGACGGTCAACCTCCATATGCTTTGTTCTATCTTGCTGAACTGGATTATGCACAATCTCAATGACAACTATATTATCACAATGCAAATCCATATGCCTTTTAAGCTTGTAACCCAGGTCTTTCAGGACATTACGGATCCACAACATTTCACAGACTCCATGTGCCATACCTCGAAATTCAGCTTCTGCACTTGATCTGGCTATTTGAGCCCAAAAGTACTTTTGACAAATCCTTTAAAGGATTAAGCATAGCGGGCCAATGTTAGTGGCCCAAACTACATGATTCTTGACAAATATTGAAGAAGGCCCATAGAAAGCCCATTTTACCTAGGCCACCTCGAGTAATCATTAAGATTCCTTACTCATGTGGTAGTCAGAGGATGTAGCGAAGGTTTCTCACGCAATTAAGGGAAAAGGGCTAAGCGTGCCAAGGTATACAGTTACCTTTAATTGCAGAGAAACGAAATATATCATCATGACTATATGAGTGAGCCACCATTGCGAAATGCTCACGAAGATAGGTTTAAGTATCATATCCCAACCGTTCACATCCAATAAGAAGTTGATTTTACCCATATTTTAGCTATATCTAGATCAACAGATAATTATATGCCTGCAGTGGGCCTGCAGTGGCTGACAAGATTCCCAAAGTATTTGTTGCAGGGCCAATACCTATGGCCCAGATTATAATATTTTCACCTTTGTGGGGATAGGGAATTCACAGAACAGCCTATATTCGAGACTAAAGCGAAGAAACAAGGACAACCAATCAATCAATTAATCTCTACAGATTATCAAAGTCTCTCTAGAGTAATCTATCCCTTCAACTGTTGAAACAGCCAGGCTTGGGTCGCGCCCTTGCAACCTTGCGAAGCAACCTTAATGACCACATTCCAGTCCAAGCCTCTCTAGAATAGCTCGCCACCAACGTCAGTTGAACCAGTGAACCAATGGTAACGCCCTCGCGAACCAGCGAAGCTAGAGTCAGGCTTTAGAAAAACCCCTATTTCTCTCCTACTTCCCAATATTTGCTGTGCTCAATCTACAATATTAGGTATCGATTTGGTGATACGAAGAGACCAGGCAAAAGTCTTCACTCACGAGGCATAGAGAAAAACCCTGTGACGAGGTTGGTGCTCTTTTCATCCACAGTCGCTCGAAAAGAAGTCAGGTCAAGAGACACCTTGACGACTACACCCCATTGTGTTGGCACGCCAACGCAATTGCTACATCACGAAAAAGAGACTGTTGACCAGGCAAAACTGGAGCCAAACACTGGCAACCACTTTATGCTTTTTGCGACGCCAAGTGACAAGTTTCCCTCCAACGAAAGTGAAGTACCTAGATGTAGAACGTCTGTCAATTTTATCACCAGCCCAATCTGCATATGTGTACCCAACAACTTCCAATTCTTCTTTTTCTCAAATAGTAACCCTTTATCTGGAGCCATCTTCAAGTACCTCAATATACAAAAGACTGCATCGATATGTTGTTCACTAGGATAATGCATAAACTGGCTAACAACACTCACAACATAAGCAATATCAGGTTTAGTTATGTGAAAGATAAATCAACCTTCCTACTAGACGTTGATACCTCCCTTTATCAGTTGGAACTTGATCAAGATAAATAGCAAGTCTGTGCTTCATCTCAATGGGCGTCTCGATTGGTCTGTAGTCCAGCATCCTCGTTTCAGCAAGTAAATCAAGGACATACTTCCTATATAAAAGTGAAATCCCGGTCTTAGACCTTGCAACTTCAATACCTAGAAAATACTTCAGTTGTCCCAAATCCTTCATTTCAGACTCCCTTGACAGATACTTTTGCAATTCATTCATCTCTTTCAGATCATCCCTTATAACAATCATGTCATCAACATACACAATAAGAGCTGTAATCTTACCATTCGTCTGTTTGATAAACAAGGTATGGTTATAATTGCTCTATCTGTATCCAAAAGCTCTCATGGACTTTGAAAATCTTCCAAACCAAGCTCTTGGAGACTGCTTCAGGCCATACAAAGACTTCTTCAATTTACACACCTTGCCAACATCACTTGGGTAATTCTTAACACCTGGGGGCACATCCATGTACACTTCTTCTTCCAAATTCCCATTAAGAAATGCATTCTTCACATCAAATTGGTGCAAGGGCCAATCTTTGTTTGCTGCAAGTGAGATTAGAATCCGGACAGTATTGATCTTTGCCACAAGTGCAAAAGTCTCCTCATAATCAATCCCATAGCGTTGTGTATATCCCTTGGCAACCAACCTTGCCTTGTATCTATCAATAGTTCCATCGACATTAAGCTTCACAGTAAACACCCAACGGCATCCTATAGTCTTCTTTTCAACCGGCATAGGTGCTAGCTTTCATGTTGCATTCTTCTGAAGAGCTTCCAATTCTTCATTCATCGCATTTGTCCATTTTGGATCGGTCAATGCATCCTGCACATTACTAGGAATAGATACAGTAGATAATTAATCAACAACAAGTGCATGTGACTCGGAAATCCTATGGTTAGACATAAAGTTAGCTATGGGGTATTTAGCGTTGGCTTTGATATCTGGTTCATATTGTTTCTTAAGAATTCCCTTGGTAATGACACTTTCTAACCCATAAGACCCATTAAAGTTTAGGGGTACCTGAGGTGGATCATTCTGAGCGGGATCTTTAGTTAGTGATGTAGAAGGGGAATATTTTGTGTGTGAGCTTTAGATACGTCTTGTTTGATCCAAACTATCTAAAAAAGTCATCTCAGAAAACGATTGATCACTTTATGGACCAAATGATCGATCATTTAGCAACTGGAAATTTCTGCCTCAGGAAGTGATCGATCACTAGGGCTAAATAATCGATTGTTTTGTCTAGTAGGAGCTTCTGTCTCTTGAAACGATCGATCGTCAAGTTCAAATAGTCGATCGTTTTCTGCTGTTTCAGAATTTCTGCCTTCAAATCGTTTCTCCAAATTTTCCAAGTCTTCAATTACCCGTGAAGAGTACCGCTGATGAGATATGCTGCTAATTTCACTGCTTCTCCATAATAGGACCGAGGTACATTCATGTCAAACAAGGAAGCACAAACAACTTCCATAAGCTGCCTATTCTTTCATTCTGCTAAACCATTATGTTGAGGAGTATAAGAATTGGAGGTTTGATGATGAATTCCGTGTGATCGGCAAAACTCAATCATAGGGCCATTCACAAACTCTCCACCACTGTCAGACTGAAACACTCTGATGGATTGTTGATACTCAGTTGCCACCATTTTGTGAAATTCAGTAAACATCCCAAATATATCATTCTTATTCTTCAGTAATGACACCCATGTCATGTGAGTACGTGCAATCATCAATAAACGTTACATAATACCAAGCTCCCGAAAGAGAAGGAATTTTCGCAGGACCTTAGACATCGAAGTGAATTTTCATAAAAGGAACATAACTTTTATTAAGACTTGGTGAATATGAAATATGGTGGCTCTTGGCCAATTCACAAATGTTACAATGGAAATCCAAATCACTAACAACCGAAAATAAATGAGGTTGCAGCTTCTTAAGATAACTAAAAGATAGAAGACCTAAATGGCGATGCCATAACCATACTGCTTCCTTTGAATTCTCTACCCTGTTGATTTGATTAGCTTGCCCCAAAAGATGCTTTTGTTTCTCTCAAGTCTACGTTAGATCCAGGTAGTATAATTTGCCCCTTCTAACACCATAACTAAGAATTCGCCGAGTCAGAATGTCCTGAAACACACAGAAAGACGAATAAAAGGTCACAATACATGCAAGAGAGCTAAAATAATTTGATCAACAGACAGGAGATTATAAGCTAGTGATGGAACAACTAAGACATATTCAAGGGTTAAGGTATCAGATAAAGCAATTGAACCTTCTATGGTGATCGGAATTGGAGTACCATCAGTAGTAGAGACAACATTTTGAGGGGACTGTTTAAGGTTTTTCACAAGATTAGAGTCATTGGTCATATGATCAGATGCATCTGTTTCCATTATCCATGTATTATTCAAAGTAACCTTTCCCTTCATACCTAACTGCGCTACATTAGCGGAGGCATTGTCTAGATGCTCTTCCTTTGTAGTAGTACCGGCGACCTTGCCCAGATTCTTTCGCAGTTTCTTAGTGAAGTACTACCAATCAGGGTAACCAATCACTTCATAGCATCGCTCCTTGCTATGACGTAATTCCCCACAGAGAAGGCACTTTCTGTTTGCATATGGATTTGGTTTACCTAGAGGACAGCATGGAGAAGGACTTGAGAAGCCCAAAGGAGGACCCTGTTTGTGTTGAATAGCCATAACAAAGGATTCAGTAGGTACCGAATGCCCCATAGCCTGTTTCTCTGATTCACCTTGCGAAATAGCTCTGCTCCAAGGAGTATCTAGGTTCCTTGTGCAAGATCTCTCCATGCACCTGATCATACTCTGGGTTAAGTCCACTCAAAAACATGTGAACACGCATCTGAGAAATCGTTGAAGTCTCTTGAACTACACCTGCAACATTATCATTTTGAGAGGCCACCCTTTGATCAATCTCTTGGAATATTGCCACTAACTCATTGTAGTAGGTAGGAATAAGTCGTCCATTTTGCTTTGCTTCAAAACACTTCTTGTTCAATTCGAAGATCCGGGTTTCATCAGAATCATCATAAAAGGTTTTTTCTACAACTTCCCAAATATCTTTTGCAGTAGGAAGACGAATATACCAGTTCATACTCTGCAAAATTCATGGCAGGTTCAGCCTTCACTCCGGTCAGATAACCAACCTTTTCACGTGCTCCAATGCGCATCCACATGAGAGGAGCCCATATAGTATAGTTAGATTCATTCAAGACAACACTTGCTGGGAACGCAGAGTTGTCTTGTTGGGTGGCATAGTGGTGATGGATAACTTGTGAGGATTGCATCATTGCCTTCTCGAGATTTGACTATTCGCCTTCAATTATAGGTCCGACCATTGAGGAATTCAGGATTTTTGTAGGATTGAGATTTCTGAGATTTCAAGATGGATCTGAATTTTTTTTTTTTCCTGAAAAAAAGGTAGCATGATGGTGGTTTAAAATTCAGGGATGGTTTGATTTCAATGGTGGTGGTACGCAGCGATTTGTGGGTTCTTCGGGATTCAGGATCCAAAGGATCAGCACAAGTTCAAGGGATTGAACCTGCTCTGATACCAAGTAGAAAAGAATACTGTTTGTACCCACATTTGCATGGCCACTCGGATGTAGCTAATGTGCATAGTTATTGAATGATTTCTAGTTATAATTAGCCGCTCAACAAGTAATTGGGCCGATAGCCAGAAATGTTGGCCAATAAGTAAGTGGACAGTTCAGTTGGTCCAAGACGAGTCAGACAAAGCTAGGCCTTTGGTTATCTGCCGACCCGTAGTCATTAATTCGAAAAGAGATTTATTGTCTAAAAGCCCATCGGCCAATTGTTCAAATCACACTAGTCAGTTTCCAACTCGAACTCAACTTAAAAAAATAATAGCCGATTGTCAGAGAGGCCGATAAGCGATAAAGATGAAATTTGATCAAGTTCGTATTTCAGTCGACTTGAAGTTCACGTCAGCCGATAAAGAGAGTTCAATCCAAGATAGCCTACTTCAAGATTAATTACAGCCATTGATGACGACCATCAGAGCCGAATCAAGATAGAGTCATTGAGCCAAGAGGAGGCCAAATTCCACTCAACTTCAAAGAGTCAAGAGATCAGATCAAGTCGCAAAGCAGCTAATATAAATAGAAGCATCAACAGAAGACATCAGACACACAACTCCAGAAACTCAAGCCATCAAGCTTTTCTTGCTTTCGTCTTACCTTTTGCTTAGGTAGAATTTCCGTTTGTCCATTAGTTAGTTTGCTCTGCTAGTTGCAATTTCAGTTGCTTTACTTTCCTTGTAGCCTAGTATCGATTTTGAATTGTTTTCTTTGTTTCATTCAAACAATAGTTAATAACTTTCAGCCATTCCAGATTTCAGTTTCGTTGTTATTATCTTTTATTTGCTCCTTATTGTTTTTATGCTTTATTTGTTTGATCATGTTATTTACTGTTCGTAGTCGCATAGTAGCTATTAATCTTGAAGATTTAATTCGTTACGAGTTCACTTTTACTGTTACTTGTTATTACTTGGATCCAATTGACCTAAGCCCTGTGACCAGACAATTCGTATTCACTCACACTCTCACAACCACACCTAATTCACCCGACTTTCAGCCATCAAGTCCTTGATCCAAAGGCAACGAACTATCAGCCGAGAATAAGTTCCTTCCTCGGCTAACAATTGCTTGATAAGTCAGATCTACATCCACTACACCTATAATTGCACACCTGGCCTTCTAGCCGTGTGTTGGCATGCCCCGCAATCCATTCATCAAGAAGGACGTTTGTTCCTTAATCTCTCGGCTAAGATAGCTAAGGTGATTTTCAGAGGCAACAAATACTTCAATTTAGGGTTAATTCTATGATTCCATTTAGCCCACAGTGGGGGTATATATACAAGTAAAAAGGAGTAGTCTAACTCTAAGCTCGTTTGGTTCACGAAATTGAGGGCTTGGGAATGGAAATGTATTCCTTTCCTATGTTTGGTGTGCACAAGGAAAGGAGCAACTTTCCTTTAAGAAGGGAAAATATGGGGGAAAGTGAATCATTTCATCCTCTAAATGATTCAGTTTTCCTCTCACTTTCCCAGCATTAAATGTGTATTAATTACATGATAAAAATACATCTATATCCTTGTTAAAAATTGTTATTGACAATTTTGTTTGAAAAGTTTGTGATTTGTGCTTTAATATATGAGGATATAAATTCAATATTAGTATAATTTAGTTTCATTTCTTTACACAAACCAAAAACTAAAATGAAAACAAACATATCTTTTCATGTGACTTTCTCAATGTTTCCAAAGAGCGCAAAGGAAAGCTAGTGGGAAATTTGTTTTCTTTTCCCATGAGCTTTCCTAAGGAATTGATTTCCTTTCTGCAAACCAAACGAGACCTAATATGAATCAATTTTTCCATAATCACAGGACATCCTAATCAAATAAGAATCATGATTACATAGAGATTTACAGCGATCTACAAAGTTCTGTTTCAAATATAACCCAATTATCCAAAGGGTTTTGAAAAATAATACTGTTATAATGCGATTATGAGGGATTAAGGGAATGAAAGTTGTCTCTCCAATCTCCCAAAGAAGAATTTAAGTTGCTAGCCTTATTCTTCATTCTTACTTTTGCTTGTTATCATTCATCATAGCTGATCCTCATTATCTTTTCTTTTAGATGGATTTGTGCAGATAGATCATACAAACACAAAAAAGTTCATGTGAAGTTGTGAACTGTGAACACTTGGCGAATTAGTGAATTTGTGTTTCTTTACTCTAATGATACATAAGGTAATGAAAATTTGTAGACCCTTGTAGAAATCTAATACATTACATGGTCAAAACATTTTTGCTTTAGCTTGATATTTGTAGTCTGGTGTTGCAATTTAGTTTAGGTTTTACTTGGAATTTTCCTGTCTTTCCTTTCCAGTTAGAGAAATGTACTCATAGAAATGAAAAATAATATAAAAAATAAAAATTGTGCTAAAATAAAGAGGAATAACCATGACTTAAAAGTTTTATCAATCCTCCAAAAGATTGTACCCCTATACTTGATGATTCTCCGGTGGACTGTGTTTGATGAGTGATTTGCTTTATTGATTTAATTTTTTCAAACTTTGCTCCTCAACATTATATTTACTGGGATTATGTGGATGTCTGGACAAGTGTGATCAATAATTCAAAGTCAAGAGAAAAGCCAAGATATCATGTTGTCCTTCTTCATGTTGACCCAAATTTCTTTTACAATAGGAATTGGCTTTGCTCTTGACTTTGAATTATTAGGTTTCTCTCTCACTAACTCCCCTCTCGACTTATTGCAGTTCAATTAAGGAACTGTTTCACTCCCTTAGTGGAGGAACTCTGTTGCTTCTTTTTGTTTATCTAAAGCATTTTGAATTTTCCTCTATTTTTCCTTTCCAGTTGGAGAAATGTACTCACAGAAATGAAAAATAATATAAAAAATCAAAGTTGTGCTAAAATAAAGAGGAATAACCATGACTTAATCCTCCAAAAGATTGTACCCCTATACTTGATGATTCTACAGTGGATTGTGCTTGTGTGTAAGGAATATAATTTAAACAGCAACAGCACGCACTAGTACAAAATCGAAAATAGATAACGGTTCCGCACTGTTGTCTGATAAAATATATTTTCATTGTCTAGGTGAGTGTTGTCTTTTTACGTTTCACTCCATAATAGTACTTCACCGATGTTGAACATAGTAAAGTATAACGGTTTTTAAACAGAAATCGTTGTAGCTATACTTAGCACATACCGTTAGCACTAAATATACAGTTGTGTATGTAATTATTCAATAATGGTTTTTGCTTAGAAATCAATGTGGTAATATAATTTACACATTACTTTTGGAGAAATTATGAAAAATAGCCTGTTTTTGGTCTTCAAATTGAATTATAACCAACTTTTCTGAAATAGTTGAAAAATGACCCTATGAAGCAATAAAATGTCATAATTACCCTCAGTGAAAAGTTAACACTCCAACTCTTCTCCTCCTCCTCCCCCGTACACACATATGATTGTATTTCTTTTTCCCCAGATAGCAATAGTCCTCCATCCTTACGCCATGGATCCGCCCCATCTTTGTCAAAAAAACCCATCCCAGATCAGATCGAGAGGACCTAACCCAGATCAGACTGATCTAAACAGATTCAAGCCATTCCACCAAGGTCAAGGCACCACCCCGCAGCCTCCAAAACCTCACCACCAACCCACGTCGCCGGCTAGACCATTGAGGGACACACCAGAACCCGACAGCAGCTTCGATCTCCCCTCTCCACACCTCACACCCTGCTACCGAAATCTCCACGATCCCTAAACCCAATTCCCTTTGTGCCCGCTAAAAATCTGTAACTTGCAGCGCCATGAGGAGCTCCTGAAGCGGCTAGGCCTTTGGGACTTTCTACACATCAATCAAACCATAACAAACCTCTAAATCTTATTTCCAATGGAAAATTAATACTTCACACATTAATACTTCCAAAGAAACTTGAAGAACCTGCTTGAGTTCGGGTCTAGAAAGCTTGGACATGGCGAAGAACTTCGCGCCTTCGCTACCAGTAATCCGACCATCTCCATTTAAAAACCAGAACTAACAAAAACGACTGAGTACTCATTCAATCCAAAGAGGTGTCGCATTAGAAATCGAAACAGGGAAGAAGAAGAAGAAGATAGACAGTCACATACTTGAATCGACAAAGTTGAACTAGTCTCTGTAAATCTTCTACTACTCTTTCGAGACGACCCGATCTGCATTTCTGCGATTTGCCCAGTTTTGGGTTTCAAAACCAATTTTTCAATCCCTTCTTTATTAATGATTTTCCCCAATTCTGGGTTTCGTTCTTTTGGCAAAACCCGAATGCATCTCGAAAAATTGGGCGTTGGTGGGGAGGATGATTTTCAGGGAGGCAGATTATGTTGTGAAGGAGAAGAACAAACTGGGAAGAGAGAAAGAGGAAAAATGCTTAGAGGGAAAAAAAACCTCCAAGGCACCACCCCGCAGCCTCCAAAACCTCACCACCAACCCTCGACGAAGGCGGAAGGGCTCGCCGCCAGACAGGGAGGAAGGAGTTTCTGTTTCTCTCAGGCGCGTTCTGTGTAGGTGATAGATGGAAAATTCAGCAATATGGAAAGTGTATTGAGCAAGAAGAGCTGGAAAGTGTTAACCTTTCACTGAGGGTAATTACGACATTTTATTGCTTCATATGGTCATTTTTCAACTATTTCAGAAAAGTTGGTTATAATTCAATTTGAAGACCAAAAACAGGCCATTTTTCATAATTTCTCTTACTTTTGGCCTTCAACTACTTTTATACACAACGGTTCTTACCAAAAAAATGTTGGCTTTGAGGATTGTATACATCGATTTTTAGTTGAAAAATGTTTTCCAACTTCACTACACAACAGTTTTCAGTCAAAAGCGTTGGCTTTAAGAA
Source organism: Rosa lucieae (assembly GCA_024704745.1). Classification (NCBI taxonomy): domain Eukaryota; kingdom Viridiplantae; phylum Streptophyta; class Magnoliopsida; order Rosales; family Rosaceae; genus Rosa; species Rosa lucieae. The sequence goes on from JANPXK010001086.1 coordinate 152,974, forward strand.
ACTATTGCATCGGTTTCTAAATTGACAACGTTGTCAGTGACGATGAAGATAGTAAATTACAACAATTTCTAGAATAAATCCAATGTCTACTAGCCAAAGAGACGACGATTTTTTTCAACCATGATCTAATGCTTCAATTCAAGAAATTGAAATAAAATTGCAATATATTAATATATAAAGAACTACTTCAAGTAATCACATTTACAATGCTTTGGCAGTTGAAATTTTTTGAGTGAATTTTGTAGAAGTAAAAGAAACTTATATAATCCTAGTTATCATAAAGGTCATATAAAGGAAAAGTTAAATTTTGCTACAAATTAAAGAAGTTTCACTAGGTACATAGTTAAACCATAGAACTAAAGATCCACATTGCAAAAGTCTAAAGGTACTTGTCGCTAACGAATTCTACCCACTCATCATGGATTTCATCGATTTCTTCTTGAAGAGATGTGGTCTCCATAGTTCCTTTCCACCAAGGAAAACAAAAATTAATAAACATTGGAGCATAAAACCATATGCAATTAGTCATCAGTCTGCTAAATAAAAAAAAGTATTGTGAAATTCAATTGTGAATGCACACATCGGTCATGTGTTTCACTCAGAATTGATTAGAAAGAATCTGGTCATATGATGTTATATAAAGTAGTGGGTAATTGGAAAATGCACTTCTAAAACTATAACAGGACAAAAATTACATGCAAACACCTTTCCTAGATGAAGGCTGTGTATATTTACTGAGCAGCAAAATATAGTCATTAGACTAGACTCTGTTCAGTGTTTTAAGAATCAGTACCCAAAATGTTTTCACCTGAAGCAAAAGCAAAGCAAGTGATCCAAATCTTTTTATGAACCAATTAGCATCCCCAAATAGCAGACCCAACATATAAGAATCATACCTGCCCAAGAAAAAGTGCCAACCAAAAGAAAAAAAAAAAAGATAATCTATTTCAATGTACAAAGACAATTATCAACGAGAGAGAGGGCCAATTATTAAGGAAAAACAATCTCAAGCTAAGTACTTCCTCCATGAATACATAGAATCTGTTCCAACAAAAACAATAACAAAAATCTGGTTGAAGTGTTACGGATATAAGCTTTTGAGTTTCAATCAGAATACACTATAATAAGAAGTTGATATTCCCCCAAACCATAATCTTATATCTTTCTTATAAAATCACTAGGATTACCACATGGATTATTATTCCAACCCATAACCTTATATCTTTGTGTTGCTTTCACATTAGCTTGACCGACAAGAGCTAATATATAACTAAATAATTTTTCTAAATGCAAAAACTGCATTCAGCCGCTGAAAAAAAGCTAGTATATATCTAGGGTTTAATAATAATATTAATGCAGTCACATGAGTCATCTCTACCTCATGAGTAAGACTATCTAGAAGCTAAATGAGGCATCTGGGATCGTGGGTAGTTAGTCAATTTCAGAATCAATTAAGCTTAATTAATCAAGCTTTGCCATTTAATTGCTTAGTTAAGGGAACCTCTCTCCTGTTGTTCTTTGTCAAACTTGAGGTTTAGGATCACTAAGAATAATTGTTCGACTAACAGAGACATACGTATAAGTATATAATCTAGTAGCTTTATGAGTTTTTACTATTTTGGCCATTAGAATTATTAGAGAGGTGTTTGATGCTTGCATTGCTATAGAGGTGTATTGAGAAAATAAAGATTGGAATTAGAAGCAACACAGAAAACAATCAAAGTAACACAGAGCTCTAGCTAGATCAAGCTAAATCAAGCTTTTGCCTTGGATTATAACTCGTAATTTTCAATCGAGTATAATTAAGGATTCTAATTAAAATGCACTTCATTTCATCTGATATTTGAAAACAAAAGTCATTATTCACCATTAATGACTAAGATTATTATTTCACTTCACTTCATTTCATCTGATATTTCAACTAAGATTATTATTCTTTAGGAGATGTCTAACCTCCCTTTGTTTTGAGGGCGGATCTACGCCCAACCTCACATTCCAGCAACCGAGACTAATTATAAAGGGGCGGTTTTAGGAGGGACCCCCTCCCCCTTTTTGGCTGCTACTTCCCCGAGCTTTCCTATTTTTATTTTTGGCTTTCTCGCCCATTCGATTCAGAAGAGAAAAATGCTCCCGAGGACTCTTCTACAGAAAGTTTATCGTCCTCCTGCTGCAACTTTTGCCCCTATCTCTACTTCTGGGTCTCGATCTCGAACTCAAACTAATGCCTAGCCGCTTGAATCTTTGCTTCCTTCTAATGCTAGTGTTACCAGTCATTCTGGAAGTGTGCTTGTGGGGAACCTTAGATTGGAAGGAAAGTGAAAGAGACCGTGAATGTAATCCACTCAAAGTCTCAACTTTAGACTACCTGCGGGAAGAATCAGTCCTCCTTACCCTCACCCGCGGACTCCGGGTAAATAAATAGAAATCCCCAACGACAAAGGAACGGGCATTTTCGGGGACTAGCCCGCTTCCCATTACTCAAGAGGGAAATTCCTCGCACATAATTAAGGGAGCCATTGAAAGGTGACTGAAACACCAGAAACGGGGACTACCCGAGCTAATGATAGAGGCAAGAACACTTTCCTAAAAAACCAACCTCACAGATCCCACTCAATCTTTTACACCGATGTATCGTACTCTCTCGACCAGGTCATCATAAGAAAATACTGCTAAATCTTTCCGAAATGAGAGAAGGAGGGAAGGCGCGCTACAACTAACACATAACAGCCAGCGGAAAAACGCTAGCTACCTAGGCTAGCGCGCAATGGCTTTCTCTGATAGGGCTTCTTCAAGCGTAGCCCAACCTAAACAAGATGCTGCTCGCTTTCTCTCAGCCACTAGTGGCTTATGTAGTGGTCGGCATTCCTACGTGCTCCTCCTTGCCCCCATCCAAAGGTGACCTTTTGGTGTTGCCGTGACGCTTTGGTTACGAAGGTTGCCGGGGTCTAGGTTTATGGATGGATTCAGTCAGCGAAAGTCCCTCAAACCCAATCAATATCAACAACATGGCGTGACGCTTGGTTGATTTTGTCAGAAAAGAAAGTTGGTTTCGGGGTTTCATTGATTAGTACACCTCCGGTGCTGGTAAGGTCGGGACCGTGGTCGTCCGTCTCCGCTTTGCCGGCCGATAAGATTTCTGAGATTGACCAGCCAGCTGGGTTGGTTTGGCTATTCCTTTCTATTGAAAAGGAGTCAGCTGTCTGCGCGAGTCACCTTCTTCTAGGCTTCGCTGGACGACACGGCATTCTCGTTTAAATATAGGCCGGCCGTACTTGTGATGGTTCCCAAGGATCCAATATGACCACTTAGGTCTACGTTGCCACGATATTGTTCTATGTAAGCGGGCGGGCAGAAGTTCGGCCCGGTTTTTTTTGGTGTCGTAGGGAAGGGATTGACCTTTCTAACGCATATTCAGTCGTACCGGCATGGCCCCACTGATTTGTTTTCGATCGGAGCATCAAGCAACGCAACCCGGTTCTACTTGACTAAGCCCCGTGCTCGTCCAAGGAGGGAGTTTGCTTTACCCAACTCCCTTTTTGATAACAAGGCGGAAACCCCCGCCCCGACATTCATTAGTTTCAAATGAAGAATGAAGAGTACCCCGCCCCAGAAAGCACCTACTCCTATAAAAAGAAAAAGCGCGACTTTACTAAACAAGCAAGAAAGCCCTTTCTATTATATTAGTAAAGCGCTAACGAGCAAGAAAACGGATGCGCGTTAGCGCAACGGCTTTCGCGCAGCTCAATCCCTTTCTTTGTTCTATAGTAAGGGGCCTTTTCAATAAGGCTCGCGTAGGGGCGCTTACGTTTTTTGGCTTCCCTAAAATAGAATATTTTTAAGTTGGTAAAGACCCACCCCTTGTTTCAGTCAGAATGAGTCCCCGGGACCCCGGGACATTGGCTTCCGCCAACAGTGGACTATTAAGGATCGCATCCCGCGCATATTCTACATTATAGCCTGCAACTGATTCAGCTTCCGCTTCTGGGAGATCAAACGGAGCTCGATTAGTTTCTGCTAGACGAGAAATGAAGAACATAACCAATACAGGGAACAAGGGAATACCGGACCATATCTGCTTTTGCGCCATGACAATCTCACTCGAATTACGGGGACCTACACATATTAGTACAGTATACCGGGGTCCCCGGCCGGAACCACACGTGCAAGTTTCCCTGCATGTGGCTCGTCCGTGCTTTCGCTATTCCGAGGCGCTGCCTGTGACTCAGCATGGGAGAAGGGGGCGGAACTGCGCACTTTCGTGTTCAGAGCATTGTCCGAGTGAATAGGCACCGCCTACCAAGCAAAGCTTTCTTGAAGAGGCTGGGCTGGTTTCTTTTCGGCGCCCGTCTTTTATTTACATGTTTTTTCAAGGCAAGCCCCAGGAAAGTATAGGTTGGCTCCCAGCTCCATCTCGGCCGGCATCCTGCTCTCGGGGGGGTGGGGTCCTGGAGCGAACTACTCATTGCTGTGTTGCCCTAACCCAAGGCACAAAAGGTGAGGAGCATTGTTTTGAGGGAGGGAAAGCGTGGTTGACAAGCCACTTCGAGGGACTGGAGTGCTTTCATCAAATTATGCATGTGGGCTGGGCCATTCCCAGCCCAAGGGGTGGCCCGATTCGGCCTGGCCTGGTCTGGAAGAGATTCACATAGAGACTCTTGCTATCCGGGAATCGATTTCTTTCTATGTTAGCTAGCGGGGGCGGGCTTTCCTATGGTAGTCCCGCTGCGGCCTCTGACCGTCCGTCCCGTCTCATCTTGATTTGGCTATACTTGTATGTAGCCACCCATGTTAGCCCCACATCACATGATAGCCTTTTTATAAAGACTAAAAAGGCACTCATCAGTCAGTTCGGCCCCTTTCCTATTAAGCTTTCCCGCCTTAAGAGAATAGGTCCCGTTCAAGCGCCCCGCCTTTATTCATCTATACCAGCTGCCACGCACGGCCCAATAGGAACGATTTCAGCGCCTCCCTCTAGATAAGAAGCGGAACGCGCCATCACCTACAGCCCTTTCCTCTGCCGGGGACTTCCACGAAATGAAAACGGGCGGCATCGTCGTATGCTCGACATTTGTTGCCCTGGTTTATCTCCCGGAGTACTCCTATGGCCGATCTGTCACCCAACCTACTTAAAGAACCTAAAGGCTTAGCCCCGTCCCGTTTGGAGAATGACCCTTATGGCACGGCTTAGTCAGTTATTCGCGTAGTTCAGATAAGATTCGGACCGCCACTTCTCTGAAAGTATGGTTCTTGCCTCCCTCTCTCCTCCCTCCTCGGGCTCGTCCATTCGTTGGGCGATCCCTTGCTTTCACGTTCGAGTGTTTGCTCGTCGTTTAGGCCGGTGAGTGATATTTCTGCTCATTGCAGTAACCTCCGGGGTTCTTCGCACCTGGATAGTACCAGGACCCTTGTGCCCCGGCCCTTGATCAGATAAAGCTGCCCGCCCTATGAACCACAACTCAAAATGAGCCTTGCGACGAGACGCGGACATTCCCCATGCTGCGGTTCCCTCCGGTCCGTTCCCGGGTTGGGTTAGGGGAACATCCGAGCGATTGCCTTCGCAGATCCAAACGCGCTCACAAGGCGCACAATAAGAATAAGACCGATAGAGACTTCATAAGGGACCATTTGAGCTGCAGATCGTAATGCTCCTAGAAAGGCATATTTCGAATATAGAGGAGTGAAAGTTCCCAACAATCAACGAGTTGATCATACCCTTCTTTGAACCGTACGAGCACGTCCTCTGTCACCCCCCCACCGCGCTTACGGCTCTATACCCCAACCCAACTAGCTCTGGCCCCCGGTCCTCCCTTTCTATTCCTCGGGGAGCGGACGGTGGGAGCATGGGGGGGGGGCGGCATCCGCTTTTGACTGATAGAAAGCATCTCTCTTTTGCCCCTCCAAGGTGTCGTCCGGCTCTTCATAAATGATGTTAGGATCGGCCGGCTCGTTCTCGGAATCCTAAAATAAAACAGAGACAGAACGGATTGTTTCAGTGACATATCTAATCAGACTGAATAGGATTTGAAGAGCTGTCACGATCATTCACATCAATTTCAGCAGGCAGGAAGGGGCGCGGAAGCTACCCTTTCTAAAATGCAAGCAAGGTAGCTTGCTTACTCTCCTAGTAGCGTACGTTGGCGGCAAGGAAGGAGGCATTGGAAAGACTAGACCATACTAAAGTAAAGAGGCATTCGGGAAGCTACTAGTCGCTTCTGGCGAAGCTTATAGAAGGCCGACCGCTACATAGAGAGATCCATATACCAGTCATGAGCGATAGCGAAGCCTAGAGAGGCGGAAGCAGTAGCTTATAGGACGAAGCCGAGCCGATACGATAGTCGGGCGAAGGAAGCGAGACCAAGCCGAGCCACTAGTGGAGTGGCGAAGGAGGCCTACTATACGTATACTGGATTAGTAACCGGTGAAATAAAAAAGAAAATAAAGAAATTTCAGTGAACTATTGAACAGTGTGATTGATCAGACAAGTACCAAGGGCTTTCGGTAGACTTCTTTCATTTCCGAATTAGCTTGCGAAAAGTCCTTGCATTAGTATGAGTTCGTTGCCCGCGTAAGGGCAATCCATCTTGATGACGAATTCCACGATAACAAGAAATAGAAATTAATCGTTCGATGTCTGCTCGTTCTCCCCTCTTCAATTCCCAATGAACAACATGATCTTGACCTATCATTTGTTCAATTTGGTCGATCTGATACTTAGTTAACTCTTTTATCTTTATGTTCCCACTGATACCTAATCGATAACGAACCTGAATGGCTTTTTTAGGTCCAATTCCATCAATTTTTGTTGAGGCAATTCTTACTTGTTCATCGGCAACTGATCTAGCTCCTGAAATATATGACATTCTTGATCCTTCCTTTTACTAGTCTTCTCGGCTGGAATCAAAAATGGGGTGTCTCCTCTCTGATGATCTTTTCTATAGGTAGAACTACTGTAAGCGGTCTAAGACCCTTATTTCTTCCAATTATGTTCTCGTACCATCAAGAGTCTTGTGGAGGAGAATTTCACACTTATCTCACAAAATCAGTGAGAAAGTGCGTCTCAAAATGGAAGTTTTTTGCCTCTCTGCTTTAAGATAGCGCAGAGGGTTTTTTAGGGCCGCTATGTTCGCATCCCCCGACTCATAATCGAAGTGGTCTCGTGCGATCTCATGCGCGGCCATCATTAAGTTGGGTCTGAGCTGCCTGCGGTTACAGAATCGCCCAGCCCCTTTGACTCTCTCCCTATTTAAAAAGCTTTCTGCATGCGCTGGCGCAGGTTTTTATTCCTTCTGCCCAAAACAACGTTCGACTTGCATGTGTTAAGCATATAGCTAGCGTTCCTTCTGAGCCAGAAAAAAAATCAAAGAAAACTACAAGCAACTACATCAACAACCCGGGGGAAATTAACCGGTACGTCCTACCTACTAACGCTAATAAGGTTGAAAGAAAGGATGCGTCGAGCAAGCTGTGCGACCCGCGGTTCTACTTCACTAAGCCCCGTGCTTGTACAAGACAATTGCATTGCCTTAGCGCAAGCTACGGAGTAAGCAAGCTACCTTGATGAAAGAAAATAAAAGAGAAGAATCATTCCCGGTGATAATGTTGTCGTCAACGTATAAAAGAAGGATGAGGCAACGACCATGACGTCGGCGAACAAACATGGAAGAATCCGCATGGCTACAGTGGAACCCTTTATAAAAAACGAAGCAGTGAGAAACGAGCTAAATTTATGAAATCAGGCCGCTCTTGGTGCCTGCTTTAGCTTGTCGGAGGCCGTAACGTAAATATTTATTGAGCTTGCATACCGAGAAGAGAAGCCTGGAGTTGGAGGAGGCTGAATAGAAACTTGTTCTTGCGGATCCCCCTTGTTGAAAGGCATTCTTCACGTCAAGTTGAAATAAGGGCAATTTTTTGATTGTAGCCAATGGCCTGTTTCCACGCAGGCAATGCGCCTAAGTCTTTTTCTTTTTTCCTGGGCATTGATTTCTTCCTGCATAGCATCTCTCCAGCAAGAATGATTGAAGGCTTCAGCAAATGATTCAGGTTCATGAGAAGAGAAGATTGAACTGACATGAGGTAAGCTCGATGTTTTGGGGCATAAGATAAGACAAAAATCCTTCAACGAGATAAGAAACTTGAGAGGATCGACGAACCTGAGAGAGGGATCCAGAATCTGAGGAAGCGACTGGAGGGGAAGCAACTGGGCTAGACTGCTGATCTTCCGGAGTCTGGGAAAAAGAAAATAAAATAATGTAATCGCCGCCGGGAATAAACATGCTGTGCCGGGTGACTGGAATCCTCTGAGGTCAGCTGAACAGGCTGACAATAGGAAGAAGATGCTGGGCAAAGCTGCTGGCCTAAAGAGTGAGGCTGATCCGTAACATCAACTGCAGAAGAATGGGGTTCGAGTTGATGAACAAGAGAAGGCCGCAATACATCTCCATCAAATTCTCCCCTTAGAGAAAATATGAGGTTAAAGTAAAGTAAAGAGAACATTCAAGGTAGCTTGCTTACTTAGTGCTTGCGCTAAGGATACATCGCGTCTCTTGGATTTCACGGCATAGCATCTATACCCGGACTGAGCATATCCAAGAAAGACACAAGGGGTTGAATTACTATAACAAGTAAGCAAGTAAACAACAAGTAAGCAAGTAAACTGCCTCGGGCACAATTTTTCTCTTAACTGCGCAGGCAAAACACGTGCATCCAAACACTCGCGCCTATAGGATGGTGCTGCCCCAGTAAGAAGTTCATGAGGTGCCGCTGCATCTTATTCCCCCCCCAAAAAAAAGGGAGAAAGATGCCCCGTCCCTTCTTTATGCACATCCATATACATAGCCAGACACAAAGGTGTACAATCCGGTCAAAATCTGCGGTTCTTTAAATTCATTCACTGTAGGTTCTCTTACTTGCTCTAGTGGCTGGAAAACGCCAACCGAGAGGCGCCAACGGCGGGCTCAGGAATCGACTGGTTCCGAGCGGACTCGTGGAGCTGCTGCTTGGATTATCGTAGAGTAAGAGGAGCGTTAGGAAATGACTTAACTTAAAAAACAGATGCCGCCGCTGCGAGGCGAGGAAGTCACTTGTCTGGTCTTGCGGTGCACCCAACCCCGTCTCGAGAATTAAATTACGCCCTAGCTCGACTTGAGACCAAGAGTCCTTACAACTCGCACCAATAGCAGCACTGAGCGGCCAGAGATTGATTGAAAGGGCAGCCCCCTTAAATTTAATGATTGTGATCAAGAGCACACACTGGACCTGACTCACTAATCATCATCTCATCGGGCGCGAAGCAAAAAAAAAAAGAGGAGCAGTGTAACTGTCCTTCCTTCCCAGCCCAAACCCCCCTAGGCGCCTACCTACTCGTGCTCGTAGCTCGATCGGAGGTCAAGAGTATGGTCCGGCGGAAAAACGGAAGTCGTCCGTATCAAGTGATACGTGAATTGCTCAGTAGTGCTTCGCCACTACCGTAGCTGGCGGAAATAGCTTAATGGTAGAGCATAGCCTTGCCAAGGCTGAGGTTGAGGGTTCAAATCCCTCCTTCCGCTCCCGGCTTCGTCGTTTAGTGGTAACGAGTGGAGTGCATAAGCCCCTTTAGAGATAGGGGCGAGCAGCAAGCAGCCCCCTGTATAGGGCTCCGAACCTATCTTACTAATAATAAGAAAGGGGCAAGCCAAACCCTACTCCTAACAAGTTGCTGGCTTTTCCGCCGTTGCGCGCTAGCGCGCTTCCGTTTTTCAGCAGGCTTCTTAAAAATTCCTATAAATAATAAAGTAGGGGTTATAACTATAAGTAGCTAGCTAGCGCGCTAGCGTTTTACCCCACTAGTAAGGGGGCTGCTAGTTGTAGCGCGCAGTGTGCTAGTGAATAGGAAAAGCAGATTTAGATTACTAATGACAGATGGAGACACCGAAGGTGATAGAACATGTTCGGTGCCTCGCCCTGTCTCCTTCGCCGGAGACTGCAAATGATGGGAATCCCCCCCCCCCCCAACACACTCTTGATACGAAAAAACCCTCCGAGAAGAAAGAGATCTAAAGTCTGGTCCCCTCGATCACCCTTCCCTTGAACCGGAACTGGTCGAGAGAGATGAACCCGCACCACATTTTATAACCTTCGAACCCAACTAGAGATGGAATTCCAGAACCTAAACAACTCAGTTGAGAGCTCCGTGACGGAAGGTACACCAATTATGGATAGGCCATTCCCCCCCTATCCGTCTCTTGATCTCTCATTCCATAAATTCGTTGTTACTGATACTGAATCATTCAAGGCATAGACTCCCCCCTTCTTTGTCTTATTAGCGCAGGTGTTCGTCAACGATGAAAGCCGTTGAGCTTAAGACTCGAGTTGAGAAAGAGGGCTGGGCCCGGGGGGGCTTTCGGGGACTGGGGAAGACGGGTGGATTATAGATCAGGTCCAGGATTCGAGTAAAATCGACCCTCCCTCTCATCTCCGGGTGAGGCCAAGGAATTCATTTGTTCAATATCTCGGCTGCTCAAGAAGTTGGACTAGCGGCTCCCCCGATCCGGAGTGGATTCTAGTGGAAGGGCAGAGCCTCACCTTGCATTAGGAAGGTGTTCGTTGCTGGGACGGGTTCAAACTGGACTGAATGAATGGAGGAGAAATTCAATACTCCGATCTTACTGGGGCTGGCTAGGGCTTTCGAATCAAAGCATGGGCATCTGCTACTAAGAGGGAGCAGTATATCGTCGATTGAAGAGCCGGGTCAGTAAACTTCTATTGATTATTGATTCGACTAGAGGGACTCCTAGCAACAAACTTGTATGAAGGGGCCCCCGCGGGACGCGGGAGATGCAGGAGCCGCCAGCCGGATCGACCAATAAATGATAGGCCAGAGGGATGGATGGGCTCATTCGACTAATTAGTGATCCCTGGCCCTACCTAACAAGGGGATGTCTTTGAAATAGGGGATTGGTTGATCGGAAAGCTCGGGCAGTAGTAGGACATTTCATAAAAAAATTTCCGATCCGCTAGCTCTCAAATCCATTTTTTTCATCGACAGGTAGGGTTAATCCTAAGGTTCCTTATTCCGGTTGTAAAGCAGAAGAAGAGGGAGAATGGGCACAGCCCCACCAGCAGCCCGCGTTTTCGACCTTTGAAAATGAAACAAGAATCTGTGTTCACTATCCATGGAGTGGAGTGACTATCCTTAATCTCCTCTTCCTTCTCTCTCTCTCCCCCCCCCCTTCGCAGGAGAAGTAGTTCAAGGGCACTCTTCCTAATCCGAGTTGAGATAGAATAAGACCCAGACGTAGAGTCCGCCGGAAGGGGGCTGTGCTCCTATGTTTGTCGAGGAAAGGTGAGTACAGACAGTGAACCAGTCATAGGAGACTCAGAGCCAGAAAATGGACACTTTCGCTACTTGTAGTCACAGAGACTATAGAGTAGTTGGCTAGTTCTCGAAGGATGATGAACCAGGTCGGTCACCCATTTATTTTAGTTTTGCAGGCAGGTAAGTATCTCTGAGCTCTAAGTTGTGTGAAGCATGCTGTATATGATTTCTTGAAAAGAAACAACTATGATTGTTTTTGTTTGCATTTGTTTTACTCGATTTTACAAATGCGCGCAACCTATATCATAGTATCTATGTTTTACCTATTAGTTTTCAAACCCAACTAAGGTTGGGTCGGCCCCTATTGGGCTAGCGAGGACGAAATGCTCACCCCTACATTTCAGGTTACAACAAGGTCATTCCGGACGATTTGGGTTAAAAGTGGGTCGTTGGCCGAGTTTGTGTGTTGCTGTTGCTTGAGGTCCTTCTGCTTTGGTACTCTATCAATTTACCTGCATTCCTTTCGATGTTGTACTCAGTTGAATTATGTGAGGTCCGCCTACCTGGGAGCGCGCCTCACCCCTTAGTTTTATCGTTATTGTTGTTGAACTCCTTTCATTTCGATTATGATGTAAGCCCTAAGGCGTCACAGTGCACTTGCCCACTTTATTTCTTTTTTAAGCATTTCCAAACTTATTAATTTGAATATTGGGTTGTTGATCTAAAGTCCTTTCTTAAAAGTTTTCCTTGGTCTCCTATTTTCTAAAATTTGCATTTTTCAAAAAGGCCTTGTAATATAAAGTTGGTAGGTCTACGGTATGCCTGCGACGTATCGAGCTCTTATTGGCTTAATATTACGGCGCTGTGGTATACCCCTCTGGGTCGCCACAGTTGACGATCCCTGGCTACAATCCCAGGGACATCATAAATAGTACCAGCTACTCCTACTTTTTCCACTTCGCATATGGGCTTTATATTCTCTACGGCGTCAACCATAAGTTTGATTACATTGCGTTCAGGGCGATGAAAAGTTTGATAAACAATAGCACGAACTCTCGTTCTTTTACCTTCTTTCATGCGAAAGTTGACCAACTTCTTGATCAATTGTTTTTGCTCACTGTACATACCGCCTATATCACATACCGCCAAGCATAAGCAAAGACCTCTTAGGTGGGCCCCGCGACATGACTAGTCCCGCCTACGACATGCATCCGGTAGTCCTACACCCGAGCTACCTCGCTATGGTGGAGGTCGGCCGGTACCTCCTAGGGAGGCTACCCTCCCATGCTCTCCAAGAGGCTTCAAGAGAAGCAATATGTGTATTGTATCCCACATTGAAAACATAGAATAGAGTGGGACTTCCCTTAGCTATAAAGGGAAGTCCTCCCCTTCTTAGATGGGGATGGGATCCATGATCCTCACACTTGTATCATTACAAAGGCTACTTGGCCTCACTACTAGTGAAATCTCTAAGTGGACGTAGCCTTACCTCAAGGGCAAGGTGAACCACTATACATGCTTGTGTCTATCTGTCTCTCTCCCCCCATCATGATCCATACTTAGTAGGGATGGCAAAAATCCCCAGCGGGGCGGAGCTCCATTGGATACCTGCCCCTGATGGGGGGAGAATTCGGGGACAAATGGGGAATGGGGATGGGGATCCCCAATCCCCGCTATCTAAGATTGGGGACGTGGCGGGGATGGTATTGTGATCTCCATCCCCAAACCCGCCCCAATAATATATACATATATTTAACTATATATATTTTAATTTATTTTTTATAATATAAAACATAAATATATACATTTACTACTTTACTTTAATGGCTACACTTTTACTTTAATGGTATTTTGACTTTTGCACTCAATGAATTATGATTTTTGAATTTAATAATGTTTTAAATTTATTTGTTGAAGAGATTTTGATTTTAAAAAAAGCAATATGAGAAAAAAATATTTTATTTATTAAATTCTTATTGGGGATTTGGGGCGGGTTTGGAGGTTTAGTCCCCAGTAGGGATGGGGATGGGGAATCCCCAATATAATTTTATTGGGGATTGGGGCGGGGATGGGGGTAGAGAATGACCCCAGGGATGGGGATGGTATTGTGATCCCCATCCCCAACCCGCCCCATTGCCATCCCTAATACTTAGTTACCGTATTCTTCAGTAGAAACATTGGCGCTAGAAGGAGGGTCCCTAAGTTTGGGCAACGAGCCTCCGACCTTGAGCAAGAGTCATGGATGAGTACCACGAGTCATGTACATGATCCTTCACCACCCAAGCCTCCAATGAGCCTCCGGGTACATGATCCTTCCTCACCCACTCCAGGTACCTGATCCTTCACCACCCAAGCCTCCTGGTACATGATCCTTCCTCACCCACTCCGGGTACATGATCTTTCCTCACCCAAGCCTTCGAGCCATCGGGTACATGAGCAATCGGATACATGACTCATCAGGTACATGAGCCATTGGGTACATGACTCATCGGGCACATGAGCCATCGGGTACATGAGTCAGCAGCAATTTGAGCAACCCCAGGTACATGTCCATAATTGATCTACTCGGTCACTCATGTGCACAATTGCAATCACCACATGCATGCATCATGCTGCCATGCAACACATCAATACCAGCTTAGGAATCAAGGTCCACTTGCACCTATACCTACCCGGTAGCAAGTCTTGCACACCACCTCATCTCGAAGACTTCAACCATGCTTGAATCTACAAGTCCCGTACGGGTACCATTGCACAACCCGCCCGGTACTTCAAAGATTGATCTAGGGACCAAGCCTCTCCCATGGTATCCTCACCTCCTGGTGATCACCACCAGTCACTATCAGTTGCTCACAACTCGGCATCCCTGTGATCTTTCCTCAAAATCTGGAGCTTCACCAGCAACAAATTGATTTGGGCACCCGGTAATCTCACCGAGACCGGGGCCACTTGGTCTCTCCGGCACATGAGCAGCTATTATTAGGCAATCTCTGCATCTCAGCCCACCCAGCAATCTCTATCCGAGTATCGACTCGGTCTCGGAGATCAGGCTGTCAGGGAGGCTCAGAGAAACTCGTCCAGGTTCAAAAAAAAAAAAAAAAGGGAAATTTGCTTTGGACACCTGATCGGTACCGCTTACCTCAGTCCACTCCAAATCCGGCTTCTGGTCAGTGGAGGCTCATTCCGACCGGTACCTCAGTCCACATCTTGGTGACTCACCGAGCATCGACACTGGGCCCCAACACTTGAGAAGTTCTTAGCTCTGCATACCCGAAGCATGCTTCCTACCGATACCCCCTGTTAAGAACTTTGAACACAAGAAGAATGTGAGCAAGAACACAACACAACTGGACTTGAATGACTTATCTCATTGACAATCAACTTCGGCTATTTAACAGCCATTACAAAATAGAAAATGAGAAAAACTTGCAGCCCACGTAGATAGATACCAACGTGATAATCTAACTGAGAAGAATTCAAACACTAACAGCACTACTCTAGAGAATAGGACTATCCTAGAGAATAGGCAACTTATTAATAGAAAAACAAAACTCCTAAGTTTAAGGACTTCCAACTCTATCATGCCCTCCCTTAAACTAAGCTGCATAACTTAGTTTACTTTTGGTGACTCACACACTCCCAAGAGACCTCGAAGCTTTTGAAACTGCTCCAGCTTTAATGGCTTCGTCAGAACATCAGCAATTTGCTCCTGTGAACCACAATGAACTAGCTGCACCACTCTTTCCTTGGACAAATCTCTTAAGAAATGAAAACGTACTCCAATATGCTTGCTTCTTCCATGCATCACTGGATTTTTGGACAATTTGATTGTTGAGCTATTGTCACAGAAAACAGTTGTACACTTATCACCTTCACAGCCAAGCATTTTAAGTACCCTTTTCATCCATATTGCTTGACAAGCACACGCTGCAGCAGCCACAAACTCAGCCTCTGTTGTAGATAAAGTTACAATCGGTTGCTTCCTAGATGACCAAGCCACCGCCCCCGAGCTCATCATGAATGCATACCCCGAAGTGCTCTTCCTGTCCTCCAAACACCCCACATAATCACTATCGGTGTACGCTGTCAAAACACCACTTGCCTCCTTCTTATACAGAATACCAAAGCCAACGGTCCCTTTCACATATCTTAATACCCTTTTTGCAGCCATAAGATGAAGTTCAGTAGGTTGAGACATGTATCTAGCAATCAAACTTACTGCATACATCAAGTCTGGACGAGTAGAAGTTAAGTACATTAGACTCCCAACAAGCTGCTTATAGAACGTCCCATCTACCTCAATCCCACTCTCATCTTTCGAAATCTTGAACCCTGGAACTATAGGATTCAGTACTGCATTGCTCTTTTCCATCCCAAACCTCCTAAGCACATCCATTGCATACTTCTTTTGGCTGATAAAGATCCCATCCTGCAATTGTTGCACTTCTAATCCGAGAAAGTATCTCATTTTTCCTAAGTCTGACATGTCAAACTCTTTCATCATTGAATCCATGAACTCCCTCATCATGGCATCATCATTCCCAGTGTAAATTAAATCATCAACATACAAAATTACAATCAACAGTTTACCTCGATTGTTTGTCTTGACAAAAAGTGTCTGCTCACTAGGACATTTCTCAAATCCCTCCCTTAAGAAATAGGCCTCAATGCGACTAAACCAAGCTCGAGGGGCTTGTTTTAGCCCATATAAGGCTTTTCTTAGCTTATAAACTTTGTTGAGCTCCTCCTTCTTCTCAAAACCTTTCGGCTGCTCGACATACACATCCTCCATCAATTCACCATGCAAGAATGCTGATTTGACATCAAGTTGATACACCTTCCAACTCTTGTGAGCAGCGAGAGCAAGAATGATTCTCACTGTGTCCATCCGAGCCACTGGTGCAAAGACTTCAGAATAATCGATCCCATACTCTTGAACATAACCTTTGGCAACCAACCGAGCTTTAAACTTCTCTACCTCACCATGTTCATTCAGCTTTGTTTTGTAGACCCATTTGACTCCAATCTTCTTCGCTCCTTCAGGTAAATCAGTGAGAACCCATGTTTCATTCTTCTCAATGGATTTGATCTCGGTCTCCATTGCTCTCCTCCAATCTTCACTTCCCACGGCCTCTTCAAAACTCACAGGATCTACATTTGTAAATAAAGCAAAGTTTAACAGATTCACATAAGCTTCACCTTCTGAAAGTCCTTCTCCACTCACGTAGTCATCCATCCAAATCGGTAGCCTCCTATTTCGTGCTTCTTCTGAACTCGAGCTTGAGGGAGATACCACTGCATCTTCATCATCAACTACCACATCTTCACCAACTACTGCATCTTCATCTTCATTGTCACTCAAATTCTCAATCACCTCATCCTCACTTTCTCCCCATTCTAAGTCAACTAGTACCTGCTGTTCATAACTCTTGTCCCAATCCCACTTTCTCTTTTCTTCAAAAACAATGTCTCTGCTAGTCATTATCTTCTTTGTCAAGGGATCATATATCCTGTAACCTTTCGACTCATCACTTATCCCCAAAAAAACACCGCTGGTACTCTTATTCTCCAATTTTGTTCTCTTCACATCAGGTACATGCACATGACACACGCATCCGAAGACTCTCAAATGATCAACTGACGGCTTCACACCACTCCAAACCTCTTCTGGTGTTGTATCTTTCAAAGCCACAGTGGGACACCGATTTAGCACATAGACAGTCCACTTTACTGCTTCAGGCCAGAAAGGCTTTGGAATCCCCTTCTCAGATAGCATGCATCTCACCGAATTCATCACCATACGGTTCTTTCTTTCTGTAACTCCATTCTACTGAGGAGTGTATGCAGTTGTTAGTTGCCTTCTAATTCCATTTTCTTTGCAAAAACTGTTGAACTCGGCTGATGTAAACTCTCCTCCTCGGTCTGTTCGTAGACATTTGATGGCAAGACTAGTTTCTTTCTCAACAAGTATCTTAAAAAACTTGAAAACAGCAAATGTCTCTGACTTCTCATTTAGAAAATAAGACCAAGCTTTTCGACAATAATCATCAATCAGGCACAACACATACTTCTTTCCACTATTCGAAATTGGAGAAATTGGACCACATAAGTCAGCATGAATGAGTTCTAACCTTTGAGTTGCTCTCCAGGTACTCCTTTTTGGAATAGGTTCACGATGTTGCTTGCCTTTCAAGCAGTCAACACACACAACATCTGAGGCTGGAAGCTGAGGTAACCCATGAACCATTTTTTTTCGTTGCAAAGTTTGTAATCCTGTGTTACTGATGTGACCGAGTCTGCAATGCCAGAGGTGAGTGAGGTCCTGTGTTGTAGTGTTGAAGCAGATTTCTTGGTTTGAGTCGGACAAAGTTGGCTCAATCCTTGCTACCAAAACAAACATCCGATTGGCTGTCATCTCGGATTGAATGATAAGGCCTTTCTGTGGGTGATATATCTTGCACTTCCCGTAGTGAATGAGAATTGCAAGACCTCTCTCCTGTAGTTGTCCTATGCTCAAGAGATTGTTCTTCAATTCCGCTACATAAAATACAACACCAATAACACAATTAACTCCATTCACCTCCAACTTGACATTCCCTTTCCCTGAAACCTTCATTCTTGTGTTGTTGCCTAATTTCACAGTATGTTGAAAGGATTCATTTAGCTCAGCGAATAGTACCTTGTTACCACACATGTGGTTGCTGCACCCCGAGTCCAAGAACCAAATTTCTTCTCTGCTTGCTCCAATATTTTCAACATAAGCCATCAACAACATCTCTTCTTGCTCATCTAGTTCGGCATAGTTTGCTTGTTTATCCTAGGTGGGACATTCATACTGAAAGTGACCGAGTTTGTGACAGCGGTAACACTCCACAGTAGCCTTACTAAATCCTTGCTGCCCTCTTCCTCCACCTCTGAAACTGCCTCTCCCTCGACCTCCTTTGTTTCTCTCATCAATAGTCACCTTTAGAGCATGCTCCTCTCCACTACTTCCACTGCCATTTCTGTTGAACTTTTGCTCATGCACAACCAATGAACTTTGTAATTCATCGATTGTGAGTGAGTCGATATCCTTGGACTCTTCAATTGAAACTACCACGTAATTGTATTTCTCAGTGAGAGTTCTGAGAATCTTTTCCACAACAGTGACATCCTTCATATCCTCTCCATTGCTTCTCATCTTGTTTGACAGATTCATAACTCGAGCAAAATACTCAGTGATGGTCTCACCCACCTTCATCTCCATGATCTCCCAATCTCTTCTCAATGACTGAAGGGCTGCGCGCTTCACTCTAGCGTTGCCTGCATACTTCTTTTTCATTGAGTCCCATATATCCTTCGAGGTGCGTTTCTCCAGAATCTGCTCCAGAATTGTCCTGTCAATGGCTTGAAACAGGTAATTCTTTATTTTCTGGTCTTTCTGCTCCACCTCTTCCAATTGTCTTTGCTGTGCCTCTGTCAGCTCTGCTCCTGCTTGTGGCTCAGCATAACCCGTCTGAACCAGCTTCCAAAATCCCTTAGACCTCAGCAGATTTTCCATGAGCATTGCCCAATGGTCATAGTGCCCACTGAAGCGTGGTATGGCAGGCTGCGTGAAATCTTTCTCTTCACTCATCTCTCTTATTTTTCAAGTCACTCAAGAAGACTACAACTCTCCTTTCTCAGGCCCCAGTGCAAAGGGGCTCTGATACCAGAATGTTAAGAACTTTGAACACAAGAAGAATGTGAGCAAGAACACAACACAACTGGACTTGAATGACTTATCTCATTGACAATCAACTTCGGCTATTTAACAGCCATTACAAAACAGAAAATGAGAAAAACTTGCAGCCCACGTAGATAGATACCAACGTGATAATCTAACTGAGAAGAATTCAAACACTAACAACACTATCCTAGAGAATAGGCAACTTATTAACAGAAAAACAAAACTCCTAAGTTTAAGGACTTCCAACTCTATCACCCCCTGCATCCATCAGTTCTCTACCATGATTACCATCAGCAGTACCAGCTAGCGAACCCACAAGTTCCGGCACCTGCTAGTCCTTTACCAATTCTACTCTCCGGGACTTATAGACACTCGTCCGGCTTGAAGGGAGGAGATAATCTGCTCTAAGCTACTGAGATCTCTTTTGGATACCTCCAGGAGCTTGGTCCCGCAAGGCCGCAACCGGTGACTTCATCTGGCAACAGCTTCAAACCCAAGAAAAATCCCAGCTTCTCGGTAACAAGAGCCTCGACGGTACCTGCTGCATCACCGGTACCAATTACCCTCACCGATACCGATTCCAAAAAAAAAAAAACAAGGGGCCTGGGGTACCCGCTTGTCCTGTCCAGGTCAAACTTGGCTCAAGCTCTCTCCATTCTCCAAGCACCGGAGAAAGACATCACATCTCCCTGCACCAGCTGTTCCAGACTCCTCCTATCGGGTACGACCCTCCAATCGGGCCAATTCATCAATCACACCATGGAGTTCTCTTCCGATTCAAACTCAGTGACTTATAGGTACCCGCTAGCCTCATCAACCAACTCATGCACGTGAGTACATGACAAACTCGACAGAGTCCAAAAAAAAAAAAAAACAGAGCCAGCTCTGGGCACTTAGAAGGCTAGTACTCAACCTTCCAGCACTCTCACCGCATCCCGGTAGCAGACCTCTCTAGCTCTCGGTCCTTCACCTCATCCCAGTACCAAGTCCTGGAATCGATTCCCGAAATCTATTTCTCAAGCGGCACCTCTCGTCCAACTTTTGGTACCCGATGGTTTACACCCAAAAAAAAAAAATACAACTTCTGTGCACCCAAGAATCCCGGATCATCACCGGTACCTCCATCAGCAGCTCATTCAGGCAGCAGCTTCGCTCTAAGCCCTTCATCAGCAGCTCATTCCTGCAGCAGCTCATTCTGGTACCTTCATCAGTAGCTTATTCCGATACCGGATCATCACTGGTGCTTTGCCTCAGCTCTAGAATCATTTGACCTGGTCATTACTCTCAACTCATTTGAGTGGCTGCCTTTCAAAAATATACCCCCGGTCAACCACTTCAAAAAGTTTAGTATTTCTATCTTATTCAATTTGCGTATCACCTATATATACTAGCCTAAGCGGCTAAACACGATATTAACAGGCATACACGTTATTCATTGTTATTGGCTGCATGAACTTCTCGTTACAATGTTGACACGCACACCCCAATTGCTCAATTGCAATTTACATGTGTAGATTTTTTTTCTTCTTCTTCCTACTTCGTTCTTGCATATGCCCACAATTATATGTACTGTACGTGCACTCACAATTTTTTTTTACAATATCAATAGTTGGAGTCATGTCACCATATATAGTTAGACATGTATCTGCTTACTCTTCCATCAAGAATGAGCAGGTTCAAACGTGGAGGTAGCTAGGCTCTAAGGCCTACACATATATTAATTTTCCTTCGACTCAGCATGTAGCCAATTTAGTTGGCCAGACATGCATTATTTTCATCATCATTATGTTATACTCTGCCATTTAAATGTTGCATGCAATAGTCATTCAAAGATGGCAACAAATTGTACAATCCATATTGTATTTAAATTAGTTACATAAATCAAATAAACAAATACTAATCATTTGTTTATTTTTGAGAAATTACACTCACTCCACTGGGCACGTCCTTATACGAACAAAGTCAAGCAGACTTTTGATCATTATTTATCGATTACATAGAGCATCATGCGGACAACTCCTACTTGATTTTGTACTCGGGTCAACCCCAATTTTCAACTTCTCCAATAGGCAAAAGATAAGTTCTCATTTACACTTTTTAATTTGAGTTACAGCAATGGTTTACATGCTTCAAATAACGATTTTCTATAATCTAAGCATGCGTACGACATTTGATAATTTCGATATAATATCTATTGTGCCTATGTATTAGTTTCATGCTTTAATTGCCCATCAATTAAATTGCTTCATGTATACATATGGCACTAAATAAGTGTAACATACGACACTTAAAAATCCTCGCCCGGAGCGAGATACCCCAACAAGGTTAGGAGGCACAAAGCCCTCATTGTACCTGGGGCCACACCACCGGGTAAAGGAGGCCTACCAGCCCTCATTCAACCCCATCGGGTACACGAGGCTCAAGCCCTCATTCGATCCCACCGGGTCACGAGGCTATAGCCGTCATTTTACCCTAACAAGGTTCCAAGACCACAACCATCATTCTACATGGGGCCACGCCACTGGGTAAAGGAGGCCTACCGACCCTCATTCAGCCCCATTGGGTTAAGGAGGCTCAAGCCCTCATCAATCCCACCAGGATCACGGGCTCACTCACCTCATCGGCCTCGGGTACATGAGGCCCTGAGCCTATCTACTCCACTAGGTATACGAGTTAGCCCAACCCTCATTGGGTACCGGAGTCCCAAGGTCAGACACCCTCATCAGGTTCCTGAGGCCCAAGGCCATAATACCCTCATCGGGTACGAGACCTAGCTCTCAATCCCACCGGGATCATGGGCTCACTCACCTCATTAGGTACATGAGGCCCCAAGCCTATCTACTCCACTAGGTATACGAGTCAGCCCAACCCTCATCAGGTACCGGAGAGGCGGAGACCCAAGGTCAGACACCCTCATCGGGTACCGAGGCCCAAGGCCATAATACCCTCATCGGGTACGAGACCTAGCTCTCAATCCCACCGGGATCATGGGCTCACACACCTCATCGGGTACATGAGGCCCCGAGCCTATCTACTCCACTAGGTATACGAGTCAGCCCAACCCTCATCGGGTACCGGAGACCCAAGGTCAGACACCCTCATCGGGTACCAGAGGCCCAAGGCCATAATACCCTCATTGGGTACGAGACCTAGCTCTCAATCCCACCGGTATCATGGGCAGACTCACCTCATCGGGTACATGAGGCCCCGAGCCTATCTACTCCACTAGGTATATGAGTCAGCCTAACCCTCATCGGGTACCGGAGACCCAAGGTCAGACACCCTAATTAGGTACCGGAGGCCTAAGGCCATAATACCCTCATCGGGTACAAGACCTAGCTCTCAATCCCACCGGGATCATGGGCTCACTCACCTCATCGGGTACATGAGGCCCCGAGCCTATCTACTCCACAGGCCCTCATAAATCCTCTACTCGAGTGAGGTACCCCGACGGGGTAACTAAAGGGTAGCTCCTTTTCAAAAGCCAAGGTCCAGTCCCTTACATCCAAATCCTTGCCCTGGGCGAGGTAACCCCAAGGGGTAAGCCAAGGTCCAGTCCTTTACTTTTGAGTCATCTCACCTCCCGACCGATCTACACACTTAGGGGACTTATACATACCACTTATCACAAGTGGAGATAGTACCTGACCAGGACTATCATCGGGCTTCACACTCATACTTTTCGTGCTATGGTCTATTAATGGAAATATTGAATTTTTCACCTATTGTTGATTGCAACAATCAAATTTCTTTTACATTCCATTAATAAGACCATAGGACAAAACTCATACAACCAATCACCCGCTCGACACGAGCGAACTCAAGTCCAAATTCCCGTTTTACTAACTATGTGACTTGGGGGACTCGGCGAGTAACAACACTCCCGATCCTAACTTATGTGCATCATGTGCATACAACATTTACATATCATTATGTGTCATCATCTTCATCATACGCACTTTGTATTCTATCACAACCACATAGATTTTCGACTTATACGTTGTATGTCAACGGTCAAACACTACATAATACGTGCATACACACAATGTGTAACATGCATCTCATATAAACATTTGTGCACCTAGGTGCATTTGACTCAAACGTCACTTAGATTGCCCTAGCGCAATCAATATGCTATTTGTACACTCTTATCTTATTTGCAGGTACTAGCTCGATGATGAGGCCCCTGCCGCACCAAGAGTCCCTTCTTACTTACGGAGTTGGGGGACTAGTATGGGTATGGCGTTCAATGAGGTCGTCACTCATACTTGGCGGCATCATATTTAAACTCCCCAACCAAGAAGCGCCTCTTACTCGGGGACTTGGGGGACTTGTACATACCGCCTATATCATATACCGCCAAGTATAAGTAAAGACCTCTTAGGTGGGCCCCGCGACATGACTAGTCCCGCCTACGACATGCATCCGATAGTCCGACACCCGAGCTACCTTGCTATGGTGGAGGTCGGCCGGTACCTCGTAGGGAGGCCACCCTCCCATGCTCTCCAAGAGGCTTCAAGAGAAGCAATATGTGTATTGTATCCCACATTGGAAATATAGAATAGAGTGGGACTTCCCTTAGCTATAAAGGGAAGTCCTCCCCTTCTTAGATGGGGATGGGATCCATGATCCTCACACTTGTATCATTAGAAAGGCTACTTGGCCTCACTATTAGTGAAATCTCTAAGTGGATGTAGTCTTGCCTCAAGGGCAAGGTGAACCACTATACATGCTTGTGTCTATCTCTCTCTCTCTTCCCCCATCATGATCCATACTTAGTTACTGTATTCTTCAGTAGAAACACTCACCATCCAAGCCCCCCATATAGCTTAGAATTTCCGAGGACGAGAAATTGATATTACGCGATCCTTACTGTCCATCTTTATCAGCCAACTCCCCTGTTTCCATCTTTCAGAGTTTACCACTCTTCATAGCTTCTTGAACTTATTTTAGCTCCGAGTATACACTCTCGCGTCATACGGCTCCGTCCCGGACCTCCCCTTTCCTTTTACTTCGTAACAGAGATCCATTCTATCTCGTAATCATTCTCATTCTATTTTGAGCATAGCGCTCCTACTCCTTCTCCTTTTTCATCGTCGTTGGTCCTTTTGACATAACATTCTCGGCCGCCTCCGGTCCGGTAGGAAAGAAACCTGTAGCCAGTGACTAGCTCCGCTATGGAGCTACGTGTATACCGCCACGTCGAGACTCTCTTTTGAAAGCCACCGGCTTGTTGAAGAGGGAACGATCACTCCTAAATGCAGCCGTGATCTTATATACGAAAGCCACCAAAAGATCGAATTCCTCTGGATTCTCTTCCTTAGCAGCTCCTTGTCGAAGACCGGATTTATGGTCAACGCTCCATCTCTCATGAATGAAATATCCTTCTGCCATACGTCCCATCTATCCTGACTGGCATGAGGTTCTGAAAGAAACTTTCATATTTCTAGAGGTAGCACAAGGCTATTGAAGATTGGGTTTGTGCATCGAATAGATCCCAGGAACAAAGCAGCTCGTGTATATTAAATAAAAGGAGAGGCGGTTTAGAGCTCGTTAATCACTCCTGAGGTCCAGGAAGTTATGAAAGTTATTTCATAACCTCTCAATTCTATTTGTCACTGATTCAAAGTAAATTACTATTATAAGAGTTTACTTACTCGAATGGAGATCTTACTTCTTCTAAGGAGATGAGCTACCTAGATCTTTGTATTTACGGGTCTCGGTAATTAAAGAGACTAGATCAAATAGGGCAATTCATAATGCTCTCTTCCTTCCCTCTTCTGCTCTTCCTGTCCTAAATAACGTCAGTCTCATATAGCTAGAATTTGAATCAAATTCAACAAAGCAGATCAATCAAAGAAGTTGAAAAGCCAGTTCCGATCGATGATGTCACGAAATACCTTTTCACTCTTGTTCTTATCCGATGCGCCAATAAAATAAGAAGGGTAGCATTTTGACCATATTCACGAGAGTGCTAAGATCAAAAGTTCTCTAAGGCTAAGCTATGTCATGTCACCACACCGGAAGATGGGCCTATTGGACGCCACGAGGTGTGCTGGTCGTATCCTATCATCATTTTACCTAGTGGACATGCTCGTCCAAGAGAGATTTGCGCTTGTCCTTGCTAATTAGTCTGTTGTCGCTCGTCCTGTCTATCCTAGTTGCCTATCTCCGTCACCAAGAAGAGGGTTTGCACCGTAAAGTGGTACAGATCTACTTGTCCCCTAAAAAAGGTAAGTGTTTTGAGATCGTTCAACACAAGCAGGAGATCGAGCATTCGCATAGAAAAATGGTGATCAAATAAAGTCCGTTCGTGCCCCATACCCATGAACAATAAAGTGGAGCACCCCGACCGGAGGCTGCCCACCCGGATGACAAGATCTGATGTCAAAGAGGGGGCCCTTTTCTCGCAGGCATGGCTTTCTAAACAATCAATGACCAAGTCTCGCCTATGAAAGCGACAGGCGAATCTCTTTAGCAGTTTCTTAACATTACTACATGGCAAAGTGCGAGCCACTC
The DNA here is from genome assembly GCA_024704745.1 of Rosa lucieae. Classification (NCBI taxonomy): domain Eukaryota; kingdom Viridiplantae; phylum Streptophyta; class Magnoliopsida; order Rosales; family Rosaceae; genus Rosa; species Rosa lucieae. The sequence goes on from JANPXK010001086.1 coordinate 178,494, forward strand.
TTATACTACTCCTCACCCCCCCTTGTCACTTAAAGGGCGAAGTCGCTGAAGCGAGTCTAAAGGCCAAAGAGTGATATTTGAACGCTACTATGCATCCTTACTAATAGTATAGTGTAAGGTAGGTTTGGGTATAGCAGGACTTGAACCTGCGACCATTAGGTTAAAAGCCCAATGCTCTACCAACTGAGCTATACACCCCAAAAACAAACATATAGTAGTAAATAAGGATTGGTGCGGAAAAAAAGGGGGCAGCCGCGGTCGAACTCTAATTCTGGAAAAAAGTTGGGGCCCTTTTACCAAGTCTACCGGATAGAAGATGATAGAGGGCCATATCGTTGCGTTGGACAAGACGGTGCCGTCTCACTTCGAGTTCCTTCCTTCGTAGTAAAATCAGATAATACGCTTCGGCGATGTTACCTACAAAATTAAAGGCCTGCTAGGTGATCGAAATCGCTCAGGTCAGTGAGTCCTCACCTACTCCTTATCTATCTAATAGTTTCTTCTATCTACGATTTTCAAAAGGCGACCCGCGGCTATAAGATACAGCTGTTGTACTACTTTACTGGTAATAAAAAGCTTACGCAAAACGGGAAGACTCTTGTATGTACGGTAACCCTCTCTTCCGCTACTGGCGGACTATTGCACAGAAAGGCCGACAGAAGCAACGTTTCTTAGCGCGCTTTTCAAGCGCTTAGCTTCTGCGGCGGCAAGGCACCGAAGGTGAGTTCAGTTGGAAGCCTAAGCCAAGAAAAGTGACGGGCCGGGGTAGGGGAGCGGCTTTCTTGTGGTAGTAATTGCGAACATCTCTCCTTTTCTCTTAGCGTGCGCAGTTTGCTTGCATGCCGCTTTAGGCACATCTCTCTTTCTTAGTGTCACGCTGAATGAAAATCCGTCTTTTAGTAAGCGTATATAAACAGCTGTTTAGTGTATAAGCAATTCTTTAGTGGCCGCACCGCGGTGGAGGTTGGTTGAAGATGATGTTACGCGGCGTTCAGAACCAGCCTTGAAGTGAATGAATTCGAAAGAACGAAGAAGTAAGGAAATGAGACGACTCTTTCTTGAACTATATCATAAACAGATCTTCCCCTCCACACCAATCACGAGTTTTTCTCCATTCCTCTCGTATATCGTCGTAACGCCCTTAATGCTAGGTTTTGAAAAAGACTTTTCATGTCATTCCCATTTAGGTCCGATTCGGATCCCTCCGTTGTTTCCTTTTCCTCCCGCACCTTTTTCTCGAAATGAGAAAGAAGATGGTACACTCGAATTGTATTATTTAAGTGCTTATTGCTTGCCAAAGATCCTACTTCTACAATTGGTAGGTCACCGGGTTATTCAAATAAGTTGTGTTTTCTGTGGTTTTCCCATGTTACAACTTCTGTACCAATTCAGTCAATCCGGAATGGATCGGTTAAACATTCTATTAGGGAGCCTGGTCTTGACTCTTCTATGTGGTATTCATTCTCGTTCGGCTCTTGGAATCACATCCAGCAGTGGTTGGAACAGCTCGCAAAATCCAACCACTTTACCTACTTCATTGCCCCCAACCGTTTCTCGTACGTCTATTGAAACAGAATGGTTTCATGTTCCTTCATCGATTGGTTATTCCTCTCCGTTCGTATCTCTTTTTCCAATTTCGGTCTCGATTAGTTTACAAGATTGAATGGCCTCCGGACCCTCGATTCGATTGTTTTCCAAGAATGCTGCTGAGCCGGGTATGTAAGCGGGAGGTTCTGAAAGAAAGAAGAGCTTTCGGTTTTTGCACCGTCTTGCAGCTATTTAAATAATAATTTTTATAATCAATTATATAATATATAATAATATTATAAAGATATTTTTTATTATAAAAACAAAACTTTTTTTTATAAGAAAGATTCTATATATGTCCAATCTCTAGTGGTTGGTTCCACAGCATGCTCCTCGCTGCCCTATGGGGGGCAAGACTCTCTTTCTCAAAGGCTCTGTTCATGCGAACCCCAAAGAGTCACTTGTTTTCCACTATCTCTCATCTGGCATCTCGGTTTAGGCGGAAGGTTTCGTTTTCGCGCCGTCCAAAAAAGACGGATTCTAAGGAGTTAGAGAACTTTCCCCGCTGTCCTTCTTTCAGCCGGTCCTAACTCCCTTCTCTTCTGGTTAATCCTATGAATCGGTAATCGGATCGGCAACAGGTAAGAGGCTTTATCCGGGTTCAATTCCTTCGATGCGAGCGGGGTATATCGAGAGACTCACCCACCGAGGACCGCCGTTGGCGCCTTTATGTCTCCATCTCTCGAGTCGAGCTCAATCTCTGACAGGTATTGTTTGGTCGGTGCGGATGATGAACCCCCGTTTGAAGATGAGTGGATCGGGAATCTAACCCTACTTATAAGTAAGGCGCACTAGCGCACCAAGCGGCAGGATTGACTGGCTAGCTCGTGCAATCAAGGAAAAATTCCTTCGCGTTAGTAAGCCAAGCAAGCCGGGCACTACGGTAGGACGTGGATCGATCATGACGAGAATGGACTTCTCCGTAATGTAATAGAAGAGTCACAGTCCAGTTCTCCGGGCTTTCTCCGGAGATATGAATGAAATTCTGGCGGGTAAGGGCTTGGCTTGACCCCGTGTTCTCCCGCGCAAAGTTCATCATTCAATGGTGGGGTGCTCATAGAAAAGAAGGCGTCGCCCAACAAGTGGCAGATTTTTATGGAGTCTCGCTTTGACGCTGGGGAGATCCATAGATCTGGATAGAGTCTCGCCCATAGATAGAGGAAGACTACGCGCGCTAGCGCGCTACGGCTTACGCAGTTGATCGGGTCAGATAGCCCTTCGGGCAACCAACCGCACATCAAATTCCGATCAACAACTTGGAGGTATGGCTGAGTGGCTTAAGGCATTGGTTTGCTAAATCGGCATACAAGAAGATTGTATCATGGGTTCGAATCCCGGCGGAACGGGCGGGCGAAATTACGTGAGAGAAAGAGCCTCTTGGTGGAGTCCCCCCGGAGGACAGAATAGCACTACTTAGTGACTAGGAGCGGAGAGCCCGTTGCGCGTTGTTTTTGTTTGACCGACCTATCTTCTTTCTAAAAGCAAGCTCCCTCTGGCCGTCCAGTCCCTGGGTGGCTCTCGGTTCTTGAGCATGGTTGGGAGATTAGGCGGCAGTTGAAAGAGCTGCTTGAAAGCTTGACGAACAAGCGAAAAAAGCCCTTTAAAAGATATAGGGCTTTTCCCTTACTAGTAAAGTAGTAAGTTAGGGCGCTATTCGATGAAGAAAACATACTTTAGGAAAGTTGTTTAGGTAGCTCAGCTGGTTAGAGCAAAGGACTGAAAATCCTTGTGTCAGTGGTTCGAATCCACTTCTAAACGGGCGAAGGCTCTGAAAGAGGAGCGGAGCCGGATTCTAAAAAAAAAGTGAAAGAGGAAGCCAAAAAGCCGTATAGTGCAGGTTCTGATTTCATCAGGGTCAGATTTTATAAAAAAAGCGGTTGATTACTCGGATTGGTTCTCGCGTCCCGCGAGTTCGGCTCAAGTGTTCATCGATCGGGTGGATCTATATGCTCCGGGGGGAGGGGTGAGACGCGAGGTGTAGCGCAGTCTGGTCAGCGCATCTGTTTTGGGTACAGAGGGCCATAGGTTCGAATCCTGTCACCTTGATGTGGCGTCACCTTGATCTTGATGTGGCGAAGAATTTCTTCATTAAGTAAGTAGCCTATGGTATTTATCGATTTGCTTTTCCTCACATTAGGTCCTGTAGAACTTGTTCCAACCGAGCCTCCTTTTTTTGGATTTTATGTATTTGGTTCGATCAGCCCAATAAGAATTATGCTCGTCTCCAATTGCATCATAATTCCCGTGATTCTCTTTAAGATGAAAGAGGATCCTTTTTTGAACTCCATATGTAGGTCTCAATCTTTATTTTTCGCAATACCGTTCCTTCTTTTTTATTTTTTCTTTTTTATTGTCCCGCGGAAAGCGACTTTATGCGATACGCAAATTGTAGCACCTCCAATCGAGTTTTACCCGGCCCCGCCCGCGGGGGCCGAGGTTCCCGAGCCCCTCTCTCCGCCACCGCCCCGGCCGGAGATTCCGGAACTAGCGCAACCCCTCATGCTCGACCAGGATAGGCGACACGAACTCGCCGTCGGGGTCGGTCTGCAGTTCTTCGGGCGAAATGCCTGGAGGGACGTGACGCAGCAAATGGACATGCTCTCGCTGAGAATGCTGCTCGAAACACGGATCGAAGCCGCACTCATCGACGATGGGTATCGTGCTGAGGATCTCATCCGGAAACGGTTCGAGGTCCGTGACGTTCTCTTTTACAAGAGGGACGGGCAGCCTTTCTCGGAACAAACCCTGCGGCGCTATTTGTCTGAGATAGACAATAGTGGAACGCGGAGTTCTGTTCCCTATCGGAAAGTGGTGCGCGCTATTCGTAATTCGGACATCTGTCTGTAATTACTGAATAGCCCTCCCGGGGTGTGTAGAATGGGGCGAGGCATAGAAGTCTCTCGCGCGGGCGAAGGAGATGCATTTCTGGTACTGGTGGTAATGGACAAGCTCTCAGGGAATAATCTCTTTCTTATTTCTGCCTTTCTTTCCCATGACGACTAGGAACGGGCAAATAAAAAATTTCACTTCGAATTCCGGACCTCAACATCCTGCTGCTCATGGTGTTTCACGATCAGTATTGGAAATGAACGGAGAAGTGGTGGAACGTGCGGAACCACATATTGGATCACTCCAGTGCGGCACGAAGCCGCTGACGCCGAGCCGGCTCCTATGCCGCTAGCTATGCCCTGCTTGGTCCCCCGGCACGGTGGAGATTCCGTAGCGCGTCATGAGCACCGGGCTAAGGGGCGGTTGAGCAACTCAAGCGAACCGCCCTACCTTACTACAACATAGGGACAGAAGGGAGAAGGTTGTGAAGGTGGCCTCGTTATCCACACCTCCGGTCGGATGAATGGAGGACCGACCGACCCGGGTTTTCACGAGCGTTGGCGGGTCCTGGAGTGCCTGTCAAGGGCGCTAGCGCATACCCCGGGGTGATCATCACCACCTGCACCTCATATCTCGGCACAGTGGAACGTGTAACCCGCCTGCTGTCTCATTCAACTACATTTGTTCCTGTAATCCATAGCCTAACAGAACGCAGCAGCGAGGGACAACCCGCCCATACAGCCAGCGGGGAGGATGGCACTACTGGCAAAGACCGTCTGGCGAAAACGCCGCAGGCGCGAAGCGTGGTAGGCCTGCGCCGGGGGAGCATAGCATAGGGAGGAAAGGGAGCCCGGACGGTGGAAGAGCCAGGGGAGGCCGGGTCATTTGACGGAAATGGAAGGCTTTTCTCCTATTAGAGAAGGCCCTATGAAGTAAAGGGAAGTGCATGAATTCTTGGGGAGCGAGCCAAATGTAAAAAAGTCAATTCAATGAATAGATAGAGTCAACGGTACGACAGACAGCGCTGCCTACACGCCCGAGGTCGAGCAGTCTCAATTTCACTACAGGATTTGCGAATGGCTGGGCCACCTCGAATGGCGTGAGCCGCATGCGGGGAGACCCGCACGTACGGTTTTTAGGGGGATATCTGGTCGAAAGACCGGCCGGCGCCCACCCGACTAGAGGGACTGAGAAATTAATAGAGTACAAAACTTATCTTCAAGCTTTACCTTATTCTGATCGTTCAGAGGGCGATCGCGGAGTCACTGAATGAAGTCCTCCGTTTCTTTCGGAGGTGCTGCCCCGCAGCGAGGCAGAGATGACTAAGTGACATATGGAATATGGCGACGACAACAGCATGTCGTAGAAGGAGATAACAGGTGGAGCCAACGACCCACTAAGACTAACGTATCTACAACTACATCCCCGAGTGGCAGTCAAACGGAAGGCGTGAATGCAAGATGCCAGCGGAATGATCGGCCGGACAGAGGCTAGGGCTGCTTCCTTCCCACCGCGTCCTTCCTTGTGTGTCGGAGATATAAAGCGAGTGCACCGGAAAAGAACGGGAACTGGGTCGATCTATTCTATGGCGAAGCATCCGAAGCATAACTGCACACTCACACGATATCTTTGCCGAGAGATAGGAGCATTCGGTGGAACCGGTGAACTACACTTGCTTCTGGATAGATGTGTGGGACAGAGGGCTCGTGGTACCTGCTGCCCACCCTTCCTCCTCTGCTTTGAGAACCGCGTGAACGGAGAGTGGGCAGAAGGGAAGGAGGTCCTCATACGGAGTCGCGCACTTACTTGAGCAGTGAGGGCGCCTGGGTGTGTTATAGAAAGGGAAGGCAGAGGTAGTACTTCGAATGGCGAAGAGAGGCGGCTCGGCAGGGAAGGAATGGGATATCATCAAGGATGACTTCTTTGTTGGCGAAACGAAGGGTCCAAAGGACCTGTGATTCTCTGAGCCGGTCTGGATTTCCAACGCCTCGGGAAACTGGTCGAGATAGATGACAGCACCTTTGTTTTATATTCCTCACTCTAACAAGTCAGACAGTAAACTACCTTACCGGGAGGGCAATCTTCTCTTAT
>JANPXK010001086.1:190000-195000 GCA_024704745.1 Rosa lucieae
AGCATAAGTAACACCCACTTTGGGACATCCACGAGACATGGCAAGGCCCAACCGCGACATCCATCGTGTAGCCCTATGTTCAAGCTACGCCACGGTATCCGGAAGTCGCAAATCCGTCGCCGGGAAGCCACCTTCCCGGCCTTGCCAAGTTGCCTCCACAATATGCTTCTCTAGACTAGAATAGTGATTTTAGTCATCCCACATCTAAGAAAATGTAAAGGAGATGGCTTCCTTCACCTATAAAAGGAATGCCTCCTCCCACTTAAACACCATTCATTCAACATAACTCCATTACATCTCTTGTAATCTTGATGGGCCGCAAGGCTTGACACACTAGTATAAGCTTTCAAGTGGACGTAGTCTCCCGCTAAGGCGGGAGATGAACCACTATATATCTTGTGTCAATCTCTCTCTCCCTCTCTCTCTTTTTACTTACGTTAATTAGATCCCCAACGGATCCAAACATTAACATTGGCGCCGTCTGTGGGAAGCCGTCACATAAAGGCTTCGTCATTCTCCATGCTAACGGAGCTCAAAGAAAATTCTTCTATTTCTTCTTTGAGCCTTGTCTGCCACAACTTCATCCCTCCATGGCACCTAGTCAACGCCAGGAAGCCTGGTCAACACCAACATATGGGCTGGTCAACGTTGGAAGAGCTTGGTCAACGCCGGACAAGCAAAAGTCAACGCTGACTGCAAAAAAAAAAAAAAAAAATTTTAGCTTGACCGCTAGCAGCCATTTTCCGCCAAACAAGGCACCACTAGGCACACAGTGTCAGAGAAGGCTCGCAACAAAATTTGAGGTATATTGTGGACACCCAAAAACTTACTCTGGGCACCCGACCTTCTCTAGGGCTCTATAACTCCGCCAAGAGCCACTGCCAGGCAAGTGCTCCGCCAGGAACAGCAGAAAACACTCAGGGTCAGCGTCATGCTTCAAAGGCCCTTGATCATCATCATTTGATCACCCTCCCCATCTGTTGGTCATCGTCAGAAGCCACAACATATCACCTCAGCGCCACCACACCGCTGGACCAAACCTCCGCTAGCCATTTAACCATCTAAGGTCGGTCAAGCGACAGGTACCTCCGCTAGCCTTCACTAGCATCCTCCGCCGGAAGATCACTCCGCTCCGCCGGCAACCTCCGCTCCGCCGGCAACCTCCGCTCCGCCGAACTTCTGCAGCACCGCTGCGCACCCAACTGCAGCTCCGTCCAACTTCTTTGACCAAACTCGGTCTCCATCACAGCTCCGGCTCCGCCAGACTTCGGTTCCGCCGAACTCATGTTCCGCTGAACTCCGAGTTCCGCCAGCCACCGCTCCGCTGGGCAACCTCGTCCGGGTTGCATCGCTGGAAGTGCACCGCCGAACTTCCCACCTCCGCTGAACTCCACCACGAGTTGGGCCATCCAAACCCCGCTAGCCAACTCCGCCGAGCACCGAACTCCGCTCCGCCGGACTGTCTCCACTCCGCCAGACTGTCTTCGCTAACCTGCCTCCGCCGGCCATGGACAGAGCACCGTTAACCAAAGCTTAGAGGACAGGCTCCATCAACTAGCCCCGCTCCGCCGAGCTGCTCCACCGCTGACCATCTTGACCCACCGTGCATAGCCTCCTCCGCTAAGCTTCATCAGCGGGAAACTTCTCCGCTAGGCTTCTTCAGCCGGAAACAAAGCTCCGCTAGATATCCATCAGCGGCACCGCTGACCTTCACCGCTGGGCACCACCATTAGTAATCCTCCGCTAGCCGCCACCAATGGCCAAAGCTCCGCTGAGTAGCACCTCCGCAAAGTCCCGCTCCGCCAAACCACTAGCTTCACCGCTGCTAAAATACCGCTGACAAAAACTCCGCTGGCCATCACTTCCTCCGCCGGGAAAACGTCAGCGCCAACCCATCAGCTCTAGCGGCCAACGAGGCTAACAGCCATCTCTAGCCAGCGAGGCTAGCGGTTAGCAACCGCCAGAGCCAGTCCTGCAGCACTAACTTTTCTCCGAGAAACCCAGGCTTGTGTTCTTCACCAAGAACAAAGGTTTCATCAACAAATTTCACTTGATTCGAGCATCAACTTTAAGCTAAGTTCCCCTCCATCTCTACTCCCCCATCTACTGATATCTCATACTGATGCGAGCACCGCGTGCTTCTGCTCTTAATCTATCTGCTACTGATATATATACATGAAGAACTGTGAACAACACATGCCTTTATTCTACACGTACAGCCAAGCTATTATTTGTAAATATAATAAATAGCTCTACTGCCACTTATCAATAGCATAATACCCCTTGACGCTTGGTCCACCTATGCAAGCGCCACATATATCTATGCTTTATACATGTGCTCCTCGGGCACAATCTGCCAGCTGCACTCATATATTGTTCATGCATATACTGCATGCCATACAAGTACACACTTACGGGTATAGGTTTTTCATTTTGTCAAGCATGCTAGCCAACTCACTGAAAAGTGAAAACCATGTTTCCGTGACAAATCTGCATTCAATTATATTCGAGCTGGATATAGATATGTACATCATCAACGTGTGTATTGCTTACATAATTTGCTCAATTAAAAAATGATTATCACGTCACAGGCATAGGCATGCAAAAGTCTAGAAGCATGCACACAACACTAATTATTAGACAATGGTTGTCTAAACATAGCCACTATGTCATATAAGTGCTACGAACACAAACCACATGACCATGCAACACGCCATCTCACTCAGAATGTTTCTCTAAAAATAGCATCACCAACTTCAAATTCATATCAGAAGCATGCAGATGATTGACCTTGTGCCACCTGAACATTTATCTTCTTTAGTGTGCAAAAAGTTGTCAAATCTCACGCTGCTAACCACATATATATTTTATGGGCGCGAACTTATATACACACATATATAGGCTATTGCATGTGTATATCAAAGTGATTTTTGTCACTTGGGCCATATACATTCACATATAAATGCTGTCATCACGGCCATGTTTCAATTATCATCACATATAATGAGAGTTTGTATATTTCCCGCAAATTCAACATTCAAAATAGATGTGTATAATTAATGGATTAGTTGTCCACTACTACATGGCTCTTATACTTTGCTTACAATTTTGTCAAAGTCCATATGTAAATCATTGTTGTTGATTTTACAAACCTACATATTAATCATCTATTTTGTTTCAAGGAAATTCAACTATTTCTATTGAGCATTCAACCGCAACTACGAGTTGACGGACATTATCGGAGTACGTTATCCACCACGAGCAATGGATCATCATGCTCGGCCAACTCCGCTAGCCTCTAAATCTGCATAAGATAAGTCACTATATCTTATCTCTTGCGCTCTTGCAATTTGAGCTACCGCCGATGCCATGACTATACATGTCTCTATAACCCTTAAGCATGCCTACAACATGTTATTAGCAACTTTCCTACAAGTACACGCTACACACATACATGCTTAAATTCACTTTCATGTGACATTCATCTAGAACCTTGTGACACTTATAGCTCAATTAAACATGCTCGGATAAACGCTTGCGAAACGGCTACGACTCGCTTGGGTATCAAAGCATGGCCGCGACTCGCTTGGGCTACGCCCCGCACGCTCATACAGCGCCTACACCCAACTTGCTCGAACACCTAACTCGCTCCACTTATCCAACATGCTTTAGTTACGCTCTCGGTTCACAATGCTTCATACATATGGTCTAGCCTCCGGGCACCACACTTTTTCACGTTTGCTTACATATGGTCTAGCCTCCGGGCTCTACGAGTCTATGGTCTACGACCTACCGCCATGCGGCAGGGCGACACCCCATTATCTCATGCACTTCATACATTAGTGCACCTTCGATGTAACTACATATACGAATTTTTGTCTTTTGTGATACAGGATAGCGAGTCCCTTCTTGCTTGCGGAGCTCGGGGACTTGTAGGGGTCGTGCGCCTCTCGGATATTACTTATGCTTGATGACTTCATGATTTGAACTCCCCAACCAAGAAGCTACTCTTACTCGGGGACTTCGGGGACTTGTTTATACCTACACTAGCAAGCTAGTTCTCTACATCACCAAGCATAAGTAACACCCACTTTGGGACATCCACGAGACATGGCAAGGCCCAATCGCGACATCCATCGTGTAGCCCTATGTTCAAGCTACGCCACGGTATCCGGAAGTCGCAAATCCGTCGCCGGGAAGCCACCTTCCCGGCCTTGCCAAGTTGCCTCCACAATATGCTTCTCTAGACTAGAATAGTGATTTTAGTCATCCCACATCTAAGAAAATGTAAAGGAGATGGCTTCCTTCACCTATAAAAGGAATGCCTCCTCCCACTTAAACACCATTCATTCAACATAACTCCATTACATCTCTTGTAATCTTGTTGGGCCGCAAGGCTCGACACACTAGTATAAGCTTTCAAGTGGACGTAGTCTCCCGCTAAGGCGGGAGATGAACCACTATACATCTTGTGTCAATCTCTCTCTCCCTCTCTCTCTCTTTACTTACGTTAATTAGATCCCCAACGGATCCAAACTCTCTCTCCCTCTCTCTCTCTCTTTACTTACGTTAATTAGATCCCCAACTGATCCAAACATTAACACTTTTAGCCAGAAATTACAAGGGAAGTCCACGAAAATCATTGTGCAAAACGGTTGCTGCAAAGCAGAAAACTGCAGTTTCAGAATCAGCTTTATGGGAACGGTTTTGAGGAGCAATTCTTGCATCATTCCAGCTGCAACTTTGTAGAAAGGGCTAGCAATATTTGAAGAAATGATGTTATACTTTAACTATAGCCAAAGAACTGGTCAGAAGCATCAGCGAGGCAGTAGGAAATCAAAGTCGAAGTATGCTTCCCGATAAGGCAGAAACTGTTAGCTTTTCACGAAGTTTTTTTGGAGATCTTTTCCGGCGATTTTCTTGGAGTTTTTTCAGAAGCTTATTGATCATTCTAGAAGATATGATGTCATAGAACAGGTGGAAGTCAAGAACCATCCAGG